>JAEIHY010019539.1:0-106546 GCA_018904565.1 Drosophila tsacasi
GCGCAAGCGCACGCGCAAGTTCGAGATCGACGGCGTGCAGATGACCACCACCACCAGTCGCGTGATCTACGGCGACGAGGAGAACGGACGCATCTACGACGACCACGACTTCCGCAAGCAGGAGCTGCGCGAACTCAAGATGCTGCAGAAGCAGGAGAAGAAGCAGCAGACGGAGCTGCACACGAAGGAGCAGCAGGCCAAGGAGCAGCAGGACCGCCGCTTCGAGCAGGAGCGCACGTCGCTGGAGAAGACGTACGAGGCGGACATGGACATGCTGGCGCGCCAGCACAAGCAGCTGGTGGAGAAGACCGAGCAGACGCAGGAGAACGAGCTGCGCTCCTCGTCCAAGCGCATCCGCTCCGAGCAGGAGCAGGAGCTGAAGATCTTCCGCGAGAACCTCAAGCAGGAAATAAGGCTGCTGAAGCAGGAGGTCGACCTGTTCCCCAAGGACAAGCGCAAGGACGAGTTTAAGCAGCGCCGCTCGGCCATGGAGCTGGACCACGAGGAGAAGGAGCGCGCCTTCCTGGACTCTCTGAAGGAGCGCCACGAGCTGCTGCTGCGGCGACTCAGCGAGAAGCATCGCGACCACCTGGCCACCATCAATCGTAACTTCCTGCAGCAGAAGCAGAACGCCATGCGGACGCGCGAGGCGCTGCTCTGGGAGCTGGAGGAGAAGCAGCTGCACGAACGCCACCAGCTGTCCAAGCGGCATGTGAAGGAGCTCTGCTTCATGCAGCGCCACCAGATGATCATCCGGCACGAGAAGGAGCTGGACCAGGTGAAGCGCATGCTGCAGCGCAAGGAGGAGGACCTGGTGAAGAAGCAGACGATGGAGAAGCGGGCCCTGCCCAAGCGGATCCGGGCGGAGCGCAAGGCGCGCGACCTCATGTTCCGCGAATCTTTGCGCATCTCCACTAACCTGGACCCCGAAATAGAACGCGATCGCTTGAAGAAGGTGAGAGAGGATGCAGGGAAATTGAAATTGAGACAAAACTCAGATTTGAATTTCAGTTCCAGGAGCAGGAGAAGAAGCGCTACATGCAGGAGGAGCTCCGCTTCGAGGTCAAGCACCAAAAGCAATTGGAGGAGCTGCGCGCCACGCGTGAGAGCGCCATTAGGTAAGCAAACTCGAAATCTAACCCCTCGAACGCTGGAAAATACTTGTATTTCATTTACAGGGAACTGGAGCAACTGCAGAATGAGAAGCGCAAGGCTCTGGTGGAGCACGAGCACGCCAAGCTGGCGGAGATCGATGAGCGCCTCAAGGCCGAGCTGCGCGAGTGGCGCGAGCAGTTGGTGCCCCGCAAACAGGTGTGTATGGCGAGCAGGAAGCTTATTTCGTTGGTGTTTTGTTTTTTTACATCTTAATGTACAAAGTAGATCAACTTTGTAAGTTGATATAAGTTGGTAATGATATTTGTATATTGATTGGTTTACGGTGAACTGTGGTGTCATGTGCAAGCCTCTCCCCCTTTAAAAACGAAACCCTTCCCGTTCCCTCGAAGCTGTGTGTGGCTTATGGACGAGCAATAGCCCAGGAATCGACTTTAAGTTTGTGTTTTTTATGGCTTTTACTCACACTGTGAGCTGTCATACGATCGATAGATGGACTGACTCATTAATTTGTGCAAAGTAGAGACAATGAATCATAGTCCAGTGTAATCTATTTTGAATTACTGATACGAGCGAGAACTGGCACAAACACTGACGCCCGACAGAGACTCATAGCTCATCTTTAAGCTGCGACAGCTGGGCGGAACCAAGGCTGAACTAAATCCAATTATCTTTTCAACTTTTTCTCTCTCTTTACACCCCGCAAATGCATTCACTTTGGTGGCCTACTGTACCTACTACTACCTACAAAACTAAACAAAAACCAAACGAAAAACCAAAACCGATAACTGATAATTAAACAAAATAAAAACCAAATGCTTACCGCTGTGCTTCCCAACTACTAACAACAAAAAACCAAAAAACCAATCAACGGACTTGGTCGTGCATGTGTGCTAACATCAACCCCTTCGGAACGAGCGCAGCGGCTGAACCAGCTGATCGCGGCGGCCATCGATCAGCACGAGAAGCGCCATGGCCTGGTGGCCAATCGGGAGGAGTTCGAGGACCAGGAGGTGGAGCTGCCCGTGCGGCTGCGCGGCATCTACAGCGACCGCTCCTCGCGCCTGCTGCCGCGGAACACCTTCATCGATCCGCAGCACCTGCCGCGCTCCCGCTCCTCGCTCCTGATGATGGGCGGCGCCGGCAGCCGGCTGTCCAACTTCCGGGGTTCCGCTCCGGACCTCAGTCGCAGTGTGCCCAGCACGCCCATCCTGCACAAGCAGCAGCGTTCGCAGATGATCAGCGACCTGGTGCTGGAGGAGGACGAGGAGCAGCTGCTGGCCGAGCAGATGAAGCGCGCCAGCGTGACCACGCTGCCTGCCCAGAACCAGTTGCGTCTGATCACCCAATTGCCGGCCAACGAGCTGGTCAAGGTGGTGACCACTACGCCGCCCACGAACAGTGCCGAGGATGGAAGCTCCAAGCCGGCAATGAGCACTTTCCGGGCGAGCAGTGCGTCACCGAGGACGCCCGATGATCTGGGTCTGGTGAGCAATCGATTCAGCTGCCTGGATGCCAGGGCAGCGGCGGAGGCGGCCAGCGTGGAGCTGCGCATCCGCGAAGGACCGGTGCTGACCGCGCACACCCAACGCCTGCTGCACTCCACGTCCTTTGCCATCAAGCGGCCCTCGGTGGCCAGTCGCAGCAGCGGCCGATCGTCGCTGAGCAGTGCCCAGTCGATGTATAACATTAACGAGCTGACCACTCGGTTTACCAGCGATGCAGACCTGATCTTCGACTCGGGACGCAAAGCAGCCGCCTTGCTGGATGAGGTGCAGCCGCAGCTGAGGTCCTCCGTGAAGCCGGGCCACAGCCGGCTCAACGGAAGCGTAGTGTCGGCGGATTCGGCGGCCTCGTCCTCCGATGATTTCTACTACGATCTGTATGCGGCCAAGTACAGGCTGCCGAGGGTCAACCAGCGACAGCACAGCTGCGAGGAGGACTCATCGGCCATCTAGGAGGGATTGCGATCAGCACTTGCCACGTTCCAGCAGCAGCAGCCAGTCTCCTGCATGCACCGCAGCTACTAACCACTAACCAACCCAGCAGTCAAACGCCTAAACTCACACCTATTGACACTGAATCGACCCGCTTTCATTCCTCGCTTGGTGCTGGCTAACTACCGTAGTAACCCCTTATCTACTCATCCTCACACACTCCGCATATCCACACATATCTATCATCTAGCTAACCGAATTTGTACAGCTTTCTCGCCTCTCACTGCTCTGCATCGGAAATCGCCATGCATACACACATTCTGTCTTGCCAAAGTTGCTTATGTTTGTCCGTTGGAAACGCAAGTTTTACTATATTTTAAACGAAAGTGGATTTTGTACTAATTTTAGTTAAAGTTATCAAAGTATTCCCCTGACTTGGACCACCCTTCCGCCTCCAAATGCATTCCATTTTAGCAGTATTATCGAAGTACTTAGTAACCAAAAAGAATTATAAAGAATATATAATCGAGAACATTCCGCTCTTAGCCACATGCCAAGCATTGGTGTAGCCATATCTTACTCTAAACATACTTACGAACATAAATATATATATTTACTATTATAATCATATCGCAATTTTCATGATGCTTCACTGTACACACACACCCACTCTTACATATAAACACACACACACAACAACGCGCTGCTATTGAAAAACAAACAAAACAAAAAAAAAAACCAACCAAAAATCTGTATCCAAAAACTTTTCTTGCCGGCTCTCCTCCTCCTCTTCTCGTAATGTGTAAAGCAACTACAGCAGCGGCTGCAACAAGAGGTTAGTCCTTTGATCTATCCTTGGTGTATTTCCCGACCCAAAGGGAAATGTGCTGTGTATTATAGTTACTCTCCAGCTCTCTCTCTAAATGTCCTTACTAATGCATGCGCTATATACAGCTCTATATCCTCTCTAACTCGATATTGTCAGATTGAATGTTGTTGCTCTATGAAAGCCCCAAGCTTAACCTCTGCCCACTAATGTTAATAATCATCCTCTTAATTAGCGCCTGGAGGAGACCTTCGCCCAGCAGCTCGACGAGATGGAGACCCTGTATGGCGGCGCTTTGATTGTCTCCATGCCCTCGGACACGCTGCAGCGGGATCACTTCACCGGCTCGACGCGCAGCAGCCTCAGCTCCTATTCCGAGGGCTGATTCCTCCTGTTGTCGAAGAGGCAAACAAAGGAAACTGCAACGGCAGCAGCCACGACAGCTTTGCACAGAATATGAAACAAAACAATTGTCAGCCATCCATTAAGGCTTCCGCCGGCGAATGAGCGCCCCAGCCTTTGCCTATTATACATATATATATAGAGAGAGAGATATATATATAGAGGAGGGTATATATTTTAGATGGACATGTATATGTATGTGAGTCGTGCCAAGCAGCGCGTCGGGTCAAGCTTAAGTTTTTTTGTGTCGTAAAAGCCTAATGCATAAGCTTAATTTTATTATCTTGCAGTGTGTATGTTAGCCTATTGTTCTATTATTATTATTATTATTATTATTACTCTTGTACATGTCTATCGATCCGCGTTGAAATGTCATCATATCTACGAGTATACATGCAGCCATGTATATGCCTAGGTATCAAGTGTGTTATATGTGCACGAGCAGAATTAAATCTACTTAATATTTATCTATGTTTAACACAACACAACACACACTCCCGTAAGCAAATGGACACACAGAAATACGTACGCCAAACAAATAGTTTTTTGTTGACCTTATCGCTATTGTAAATATATCTATAAAAGTATCTTAACTATGCAACACACACAGACACTTAGAGACAGAGCAGCATTCACGAGAAAGTTTAGCAAAAGTTGGAGAAATATATGCGAGATGTTTGGGATTCCATAAAGCAAATTGTGTGAGAGACGTAGGAGATATGGAGATATGGATAATGAGAGGCCGTCGGGTAACGATAAAAGATATTTATATTTGTAAACGTTTATGCTTATATATTTTATATAAATATATACTACATATGTATATTAATTTAAACAAAAATAATATTCAACAAAAAAAATATTAAAAACAATAGAAAAATGACAACAAGTCTTAAGTCTTTTCTTGGGTGTCGAACTGGCTTCGTGTCCATTCTATTTATGTTAATTACTCACAGCTTTGTCTGTTGATAGTTTATAAAGTTTCTGCATATTGTGCCAACGTTCTTAACACGAATACATTTTTATTTAGCAAGATTAAACGCAAAAGTTTCCCAACGAACTTCCACCAACTTCACTGCAGTAACTCAACTCGACTCCGGTCCGCATAGTTAAAGGGAAATTGTGCTCGAATGTCGGGCGAAAATATGCCACAACCAAAAATCTAAACGAGCAAATTTCTGAACTCGAAAGGCATCTCAAAAATATCTGTCCACTGTGCCTGGCATCTCATCTCGTTCAGCGGCATGCTGTGCCTTTCAATTACATGGTCAACGGTGCGTATGGGTGATGCGGGGAGGCAGTTTGAAGAATTTTCCGGCTTCCTCGACAGTGTCAAGACAAAATTCTAGCATATGGATGGATGCATTGGCCTGTAGGACAAGCAGCACTCGATATTTCTGGCCATTTACTGCAGCAGCAGCAGCTCTTGGAACTTGGGGGAAAGCCACACCCACTCCCCCAGCCTGCTCGCAATCAATTCTCGCCCTAATCCATGCCGGCCATCCACCATGCTCGCCCTCATCCTCCCAGCGGCACAGAGCTCTTACTCATCTTTCCTTTTGCATTGTCCATTTATGTATTTTTATATCATATATGGTGTACGGTATGACGAGCATATAGAAAGTATCCGCAGACCTTAACACATGCCATGCCCAAGGGGATGTGCGGGCCTGTCGGTTGCCAGGATTTGGATGGGTGATGTGGGCCACCCGCCCAACCGGGGGGATGTGTTGGGTGTGGATGTGTGAGGGGTCAGTGCCAGTGCCATGTCAGGCGCGTTAGATCCATTGTTGTCCAGTTTAAACGCAACATGAGTTGCTATTAATAAAGCCAAGGCACTTGAGGGACCAGTTTGTAATTGGCAAAGGGTTCGAAGTTGGAGTACTGTAAGATAATTACATTTTCGGGCTTGGTAATCATTTTTAGGCGTTGTTTCGTAACCAATTAAGGAAATAAATGAGGAGGTGTGCTATTCGTAAAATATAATGTTAGCTTGAGGACCTAAAATGGTATATTTAGAATATAAAGGGACCTATTTTATTATTATTATTTAAAAAGTGAAATAAAAACTACAAAATTTATTTTAAGTAGAAAGCTTTACTTACTTAGTTTGTAGAATTTATATAACATTTTATTAGTTTAAAGATATTTCTATTGGCTTATAATAAAAAGTGTAAAGGTAATTGCTCTTGTATCCTTAAAACCTCTTAAATATATTTGAATGAAAAGTATTTCTACAAGCAATTGTTAACCACTCGAGATTTCTGTGGCACCCTTGATACTTAGCTCTCTCTGTCTGTTGTATTTTTTCCGGAATAATAAAAATCCAACAGTTAAAAACTCAACATTTACTTAAGTGCCTCCCCCTTTGTGGCTTACATTTCTTTGTGGCACTCTTTTTCCTTCCTTTCCTAAATTCCCCAGCGAGAGGTCCTGGGTCCTGGCCCAGAACGCCCATTGAACTGGCAATTGTGAACTATGCTATGCTGCTGGTATTATTTAATTGAAATGTGAGAATGCGCTTTTCCAGCGTTTCCACTTCACACGAACACCCTCGCAGCGGCACTCACACTAACGCCCCACACTTATTCGCCCCGAGTCCCATTGAAAAGCCAACGCGGACACAGGCTCTTGATGTTGCCGCTGTTAGTGTTGCTGCCTGCAGATGTTGCTGTTGCTGTTGCCATTGCCATTGCCGGTGTAGATGTTGCTGCGGCTCTTGCTGCTGATGAAGAGCGCGCAGAGCAGTCGTAAGCTACAAAAGATGGCACGGCAAGCATGCTTGAGCAATGCCCGTGGGCCTCGTGGCGGACTTGCCCTCGCCACCTGGAATTTGCACGCGGCAAAAGGGGGCTTTTTTTTATCGCAGACTGAAAACTATTCCCTAGTGAACATTGGGAGTGCATTTTAAGGAACGAAAGGGATCTACAAAAATGTGAAACTTGATAGTTTATATATATTTATAATTGTTTCGAACGTACTTGACTTTAAATATTGAATCTTTAATTTTCTTATAAGAAAACTGAAGCTACATACTTAATCAATAATCTTCAAAAACCAAGTTTTTTTAGATTTTGAAAGGACATTTAAGCCTTCAAAAATAGGAAGAAGATTACACTTACTAAGATATCTCTTTTAGGTGTCTTATTTCATCAAGCATCCCTATTTTTTCTCTGTGCATTCAAGTTACTAACCTCCCAGAACACCCCCCAACCGCTCCTCTGCTCCCTCAGCCCCTTGCAGTTGGACTGTTGCGGCGATTTCATTCATATTCATCCATTAAGTTCCGCTGCCAGCACATTTTCGGCTATGCAGCGTAACGCACACACAGAGACATTCCTGCAGGCGCGCTGTCTTCCGTTTTTCCGCCACCCACACACACCGACACTGGCACGCACATGTTCTTTGTGCGAGGGTGTTCGCCAAAGGATGCTCGCCATGTTGCCCAACAAACACAAATTCCAGCACAAAAGGATCCTGAATCTCGCGCGCGCTCTCCCGTTCGTTTTTGGGTTCGGCACCTTCGGCGACTCTTCGGCACGGGCTTCGGCTGTCTATCTGCTCGTCTCTCTTCGGCCCTACCGTTATATACCTTAACTGAAATTTTCAGCTTCAGTCCCGGATGAGATTTAGCAACGTGCGCTACAGCTTCTGGCCGCGAAAAAAAACAAACCCCACAGAAACGGGGGGAAGCGAAACGGAAGGCAGCTAAGACGCGTGCACAAACGCTTAACTGTTTTTATTACCTAGCCGTAGAGTGAATCCTAAAAGCAATAATTAATGAGGGAGAATAATTAAATAATAGAGAGTAATTAATAAATAAAAGTGTGCAAGGTTCTAGCGTGTTTCATCTATCTATCTGGCGAAAATAGTAAACCCGATTACAATGTTAAATGTGGAAACTTTGGGCACGCAAAGCGTCGCAGCGTAGACGCCGACTGTGGCAGCGGGGCAGCGGCAGCGACGCCGGCGTCGCAGTTCGCATTGTGTATAATAAAATTGGCGAAAGGCGAAATGAATTGAGCAGGCCAACACAGCGCGGAGGCGAAGAAGCTGGGGAGCAGCAGCAGCAGCAGCAGGAGCAGGAGCAGAGCAAGGAGCGAGGCGGAGTAGAGGAGGACTAGAAAGCAGAGCCAAAGATGTGCGCGCACAATACAAAAAATTACAAAGCATACTTTTGGGAGCGGCAAATGGCCAAAATCAACAGAAACAGCAACACCAACAGCAACATCAACAGCAACAGCAGAGCAGCAGCGCCAGCAGCAGAGGAAGAAGCAGCAGCAACAGCAGCAGCATCAGCAAAAACAAAAACAAAAGCAAAGCCAAAGGCAAAAGCAAAAGCTCCAACAACAACAGCAACAACACCAGCGATGTCACCGTTACAACTGAAGCCGATGCTGAGCGTGCACAAATAAGCAATAGGTTAGAGCAAGAGGGCAAACGGCAAAGGAGAGCGGTGAACGGAGAACGGAGAGCGGCAACAGCGACAGCGAGAGAGAGCGCAAGTAAGTGTGTATGCGTGCGTTGGCAGCGCTGCTTTCCCCGTTTCCAGTGCTCTCGTTTTGATTAAACTTTGTGCGAGTGAGTACGTCGGTGGGGCGCGGCTCAGGCCACCTCCCCTGTCCCAAGGCCCCCTCCCTGGACCACCGACCACCGCCCACCAGCTCGCAAAAATCTCACAACGGAGCCTGCACGGCAAAAAAACATAACAGTAACCATAAACTAGTTACAAGCTGCAAAAGGTCCTTTAAAATCCTAAAAAAGAGTTTAAAAAAACAAGGATGTTCTGAATGGTTTTATTTCTGGCATTGAAAGCCTAAAATTCAGTCATTATATTTTTTTACAGTTTTCTCTTCAATATTATCATTTATTCTAAAGGGAAAACAAAAACTAAAAGTAACATTTTACAATTAATATTTTAAAATATTTAAGGCTTTCTTTGTAAATTACTTATTCCCATTACTTCCTTCAAATAAGTCAAATGAAAAATAGACTGAAAGGTAAAAGAATTCTGTAAAATAATAAAGATAGGTTAGGGAAACAATATAAATATTTTAGCTGAGAATTATAACTCCTAGAATCCTAACTTAGATATTCTTAGCATCCTCTGATGCCTTATTTTCTCCCTGTGCGGGACACATTTCGCATGGAAATATGCTAAGCGGACAGCCCTTAGCATAAGGTGAAGCCCAGGACCCGTCGTCCAGCAATTCAATTTCCGCAAACAAGCCAGGCAAAAGTAAGAGCGAAGGCGGCTCTCGGCTCGGACAGCTCGAAAGGGCCGAAAGCATCAGAAAGCAGGCAGCAGGCATCTAGCTAACAGCATCCGCCTGGCATCAGCAGCCATGTGGCAAGCAATTAAACTCGCGCAAAAATTAACATAAGCCAGCGCAAAGGAACGGCAGGGAGCGGCAAGGCGAAGAAGACACAGAAGGGCGCACAAAAGTATGCAGCTAGTTGGCCTTTCTTCTCCTTTGCAAAGAGCGTGTGTGAGTGTGCGGGTGCGTGGGTGTGTGCAAACAGGGGTGTAAGCGTGTGAGTGAGCGTTGACAGAGCCCGCATAAAAGAAGGCGACCCCGAACGAGGGCCCAAAAATGCGAATAACCGAATATATCCAGTGCAAAATAAAGCCGACTGTTGATGAGCTGATCAAAAATACAGCCTCCTTAAGCAGAGACAGTGACAAGTGACTAAGGACGAAAAATGTGCAATTTTGTGTTCTTTGGAAGTATTTTCTAGCAGAAAATCCAAGAAGCTTAATTGGAAAGGCTTGTAAAAGACTGGAGCGTGTTTAAAGTGTGATTTGTGCAAGAATTGTTTGAGACATGGATATTTAAGGTGCACAGAGACAGTAATTTATATTAAGTATACTGAAATAAAAGATACTGTTCAGGGATTGCAAAGTTAAGGATTAAAAACCTAGCAGAATGTGGTAACAATTTCTTTGGAGCACTTTTTTAAGTAATTTCAAAACCATAGATTTGAACCTTGTAATCAAAAAGTAAACTCCCCAAGTTTTTACTTGATGTTCGTCATGCTAAGCCCATTCCCTAGTAATTTCCCATATTTAAATACTTTTCTCAGAAAATTTTCCCCTTAAACTTTGCCTAAAATGTAACCTTTAAACATGTAATCAAATCCATCAAGTAATTGTTTCCGTCACCTGCTGTAAATGGCAATTACCAGAATATAAATTCAGCCGAAATGTCAGAAACTGCATCGTGGAATTAGTGGAATGCATTATTGAGGACTTACACAAGCAATTGCAATTCCCATGAATCTCTCATTAGTCGCCATTATATTCCTATACATTAGTTAATTAGCAAATGAAAGCTACTTTCTGGCGCCATTTGCCAACAATCAATAAATATTTCAGTTGGTATTTAATCACCGGTTGCTAGGAGCGTGTAAGAACTGTATCACCTGATTGCCACTAAGTCCGCGATAAACCGAAATTTACAATTATCTATTGTACAGCTAATTAACTGGGCTCATTATTTATTTACCAGCAAATGCTGTGATAAAAGCCAGATTCGCAGTCTCTAATCGTGTGTATTTAATGAAATGGCCAGAGAGTGGCCTGTTAACAGCGAAGAACATAATTCCCCGCACCTGGTGTACATTTTGAATAAATAAATATACATATGATGTAGGCATATATATGGGTATATAGTCGCTGCCCCTGATTTGATTAGCGGTTACTTACTGTGTTTACTCCAGCGTTCCACTGGCTCTCTGGCTCCGGCTCGTGGCCGTGTCATAAAAATAGCCTAATAAATGGCAAAACAAATCCGCGCGGGTCGCAGGTTGTGTGTGGCTGGTGCCGCTTTTCAGCCTGTGGGTGCTGGTGTGTGTGTAACATCATACCATACACCATATTCTACATATATGTATATGCGTATATGGTTACTTGTGTTTTTCGCCCGACGCATTTGATAATAAATCCATAAATCCTTTTTTTATGGCAGCCAAAAAGCGAGGCACGGCAACAAGAAGCTCAATTCGATTATTTGCCAAGGAGCGGTCGGTCCGTCGGTCGGTCTCCTGATAAATTTGAATGTTACATGCGGCAGACAGTTATCCGGTTACCTCCACCCGAGCACACTCAATAACTAGTTAGCCTCGAAGGGGCAAGGTACAATATCCATAGGTAGGTTCAAATCACGTAGCCGGGAAGTAACGATGCAACTATACTTTCGGTCTCGGAAAAACATCTTACTACAAGGATATAACCGCCACTCACTCACATCGCAGGCACTCCTTCTGACTCCTGCGATTTGTTTTTCATTTATTGGAAATGTTTCCGCTCTCTCCATTCACCGGAGCCGGAGTTGTTGTTTTTGGTTTCTTGTCAATACGATACGTCGGCTCAATTTATGGCGCCCCATTGGTTTGGCCCATCCCATCGCAGACCCCACCGCCCCGCCCCCTTTGTTAGCTTGTTTTGCAATTGATTTATACGTGTGTGCGTGTTTTCAATGAGATAAACAGACGGATTTTGATTGATTTATTGGTTAACGCTGCATTTAATTGGGCATCGATTGGTGGGTTTTCCATAAATAGCCCCAGAACAAGAGCGGCCCAAATTCCATGGAAATGATACAGTGATTGAGCCCGATATGAGGTCAATTACACAATCATTGCACACTTTTACCCAAAGCTATCAGAATTTAAAATATCGGTATGCAAATATGAGATTCCGATGAAATGTATTTACCGACAATTGGTTAATTAATTCGGTCGATTTGCTGTGCGGTGGAATCCCACAAGGACGCACCTGGGGGATTGACAGAAATTTTATGAATTCAATAGAATTCATAAACAATTTGGGCTTTCAATTAAATTGTAAAGGCATTCAAATAAATCTAAGAATTAAAATTCCCAGAAATCATTGCCATGCAAAATATTACGTATACGCAATATTTTTATTCTCTGACATTTTTAGTTATTCATTCAATTTAAAGTGCCATCTCTTTGCTTCGTTTTTATTGCAGCCTGAGGGGCAATTAAAAATAATCCCGACAATTGATTGAAACCAAAAATGAAATCCGCTTAGATGGGAAATTTAGTTTTCTGGTGTCCTGACCCTTTTGTGGCTCGATTTGTATGAAATCCCCGTGACAATGGACTAGCTGGCACACAATAACTTTACACTTATTGAATGCGAATCAATCACGGACAGTACAGTCCGTTGGGGCCGCCCTTCATTTCGCCGGGCCAGTATCATGGCCCATCAATCAGGTGGCAGGCAGGCATCCATGGCGTATGCGTAACGTGGCTTTTCATTAAACAGAGAACTTTCCAAATCAAAGTCTTCGCGCGCACAATGGCTGCCAAATGAAGGCGATATGTATAGGCATATGGCCAATGACAACATCAATAGTTTTGAAAAGTGTCAGAGGAAGCCGCCTGGAACATTTCCGTGCCAAAGTGTCGGAGCCAGGAGCTGCCAGGAGCATCGAGCCAAGTTCCCACTGCGACACTGTTGCACGTTGTGTTGGTATTTCTTTCTTCCCATTTTTATTTTATTTTTTTTTTGTGTTGTGTCGTTTTTGCCACCGCCATTGTTGGCAACAGTAATAAACGAACAACAAATGTTGTGGGTGTGGCTGGAAATGGAAAGGCAGAAAGGCAGATGGGTATGGAAATGGGGCGGCCTGCCAAGGAAACGCATTCAAGCCGTTTTCATTTTCATTTTCATTTACACTCAGACTCAGACTCACATTTACATTCGCATTTCCATTAAAACAAATCACACAGAAAATGTCATTTTGCAAAAGGGACAAAGCAAGTCAGGCCCCTGGCATTGTAAATATATTATTTCGCTTCCTTGTCCCACGATTCCTAGCCACCAGTCCCGCCCAGAGCAAGATGACGGGAGAGATATATCAAAGGCCAGTGACGGGGACAGTTTCTCATAAATCTCGCTGCTGCCCCACGCTCCTCGCCCGTTGTTTTTATGGCTGCCATCCGTCGGGCTTGGTCTGGCCATTTCCATTTGGGAATGGAATCGCGTGGCCCTGTGCAACGGTTCCGCTCCGGGATTACTGCATTTTCCCACAGCCACATGCAATTGCTGTGAGCCCTTAAGCTGATTACACGGTCCTTAGGCATCATGAGCATATTTCGGTACTAACCGCCCAAGATGACTTATCTTAATTAGAGATGCATCCGGCTTTAAGCCGCGGCGGAATCTCTGTCTATGTAATTATTTACCACGCGGAAGGAGCCCTCTGACTTGGTTCCTCTGCTGCCAACACTTTGCGGTGTACATTGCCCCATCAACAACATTTAATAATTTTCCCTGGCGCCACTTTGCCACTCCTGGCCTCGCCGTAAGCACCTATTTTACTTTTATTACTGATATTCGAGAGGGGCTATAAAGGCGACTAGTTACGAGACTTTTAAAGGCTGACTGAAAGGGAGTGATGGAAAAGTTTTTCAGTTCTTTGTTTACTTATATTAAGAAAAAGTGCTACAAAAGTATTAAAGTGTAGAGAGTGGAGGGAAGAAGTATATCATTACCGAAGATTACCAGCCAAGGAAATGGATTATCACTGATAAATATTTATAATTTATAAAAGAAAAAAAATGTTTCAAAGAGGAAATAAATAAAAAAACCCCCTTTCACACATTATATATATTATAATATAATTTAAGGGGGTTATTATAATATAAATAATGTGTGAAATTTATAAAAGTATTACTTATATATCCAATAGTTTCTTAAAATTATAATGAAAAGAATACATCCTAAAATGTAACCAAGAAATAATACCTTTCCCATCATAATTCACGTTCCAAGGAAGCTTCAAAAATCTGACTAAATATTCGCTTGAATTCCAAATTAGCCACGTTTAACTATCCACCAAGTATACCCTTATATGCTTAAAAGCATTCCAGGGTTGCGCTTGTCCTTGCCCTCCCCCTCCCCCCTAAACTCCCATATTTGACACCCCATTTTTTTATTGCTTGCAGGGCCGGAGGAGAAATGGCCAACGCCTTGCGTGGGTGCAGCCAAAAGGATAAGTAGCGGATGAAAGCAAACTAAACGACCAGCGACATATTATACAGCAAGCGAGTGGGAGAGATTCCAAGAGATTGAGAGAGACAGATAAAGGCAGCAAGAGAGAGAGAGAGAGAGAGAGAGAGAGAATTGTAATCCTCACAGCTGCAGAGCAGATAAAATCACGTATCCGCCATGGAGCCGGTGATGAGTCTGGCGTTGGCCGCCCACGGGCCGCCCAGCATACTGGAGCCGCTGTTTAAAACCGCAACCACGAGCACAACGACCACCACGACCACGACGACGAGCACGACGACGACGACAAGCAGTCCGGCGGGCCTATCGCCCACGGGCACGACCCTGCTGACGGCCCTGCTGGAGAACCTGACGACGACGGCGGCCAGCGGGATGTACGATCCGTACGGAGGCGGATATGGCAATGGAACGAATGGAACCATAGGCTTTGAGGGGACGAAGGGACCGCGCTATTCACTAGCCTCCATGGTGGTCATGGGCTTCGTGGCGGCGATTCTGAGCACGGTGACAGTGACGGGCAACGTTATGGTGATGATATCCTTCAAGATCGACAAGCAGCTGCAGACGATCAGCAACTACTTCCTGTTCTCGCTGGCCATTGCGGACTTTGCCATCGGTGCGATATCGATGCCGTTGTTCGCGGTGACCACCATTCTGGGCTATTGGCCCTTAGGACCACGTGTCTGCGACACGTGGCTGGCCCTTGACTATTTGGCCTCGAATGCCTCGGTGCTGAACCTGCTGATCATCAGCTTCGATCGCTATTTCAGCGTGACCCGGCCGCTGACATATCGCGCCAAGAGGACCACCAATAGAGCTGCTGTCATGATCGGCGCCGCCTGGGGCATTAGCTTGCTCCTGTGGCCGCCCTGGATCTACAGCTGGCCGTATATCGAGGGCAAGCGAACGGTGCCCAAGGACGAGTGCTACATACAGTTCATTGAGACAAATCAGTACATTACCTTTGGCACGGCGCTGGCTGCCTTCTACTTTCCGGTGACCATCATGTGCTTCCTGTACTGGCGCATCTGGCGCGAGACGAAGAAGCGGCAGAAGGATCTGCCCAATCTGCAGGCGGGCAAGAAAGACTCCAGCAAGCGTTCCAATAGCAGGTAATAAGATTGGAGCTTATTATCACACCATCCTTGCTAAATCCTCTTTAAATATGCAATTTTTTCAGTGACGAGAACACGGTGGTGAATCATGCTTCCGGCGGCCTGCTGGCCTTTGCCCAAATGGGCGGCAACGACCACGACACCTGGCGACGGCCGCGCTCCGAGAGCTCGGCGGATGCGGAGAGTGTCTATATGACCAACATGGTCATCGACTCGGGCTACCATGGGATGCATTCGCGAAAGTCAAGCGTAGGTTTCTCGAATCGCCCCTCGAATCCCCGATTACTAATCAAAGACCGGTTACAGATCAAAAGCACCAATACAATCAAAAAGTCATACACCTGCTTCGGCAGCATCAAGGAGTGGTGCATCGCGTGGTGGCACTCCGGGCGCGAGGACTCCGACGACTTTGCCTACGAACAGGAGGAGCCGTCTGATTTAGGGTATGCAACACCAGTAACAATTGAAACTCCTTTACAAAGCTCCGTCTCCAGGTAGTAAAAACAATCAAAATTCTGAACTTTAATCGTCTATATCGAGTAAGCCGACACCGCACCCACTCTCTCACTGTATCCTGTAAGCGTGTATTGTTCGCATCGATTGCACCCAGAGAGCACTTTTCCACTTTCACTTTTCACCGAAAAGCACAAGCACACACACACAGCAATACGTTTAAGCTTAGGTTTCTCGACAAACGGAATGTGAGAGAACTCGAAATCCGAACTAGAAATCCTTCACTGGCCACCGGCCATCCATCTGCTCGAAACTGCAGCAGGTCCTTTATCACACCCACCGCACCCACTCTTGATCCCACAGCCATCCCACCACCCATCCCCATCCGCACACACACGAATCCATCAAAGTCGTAGTAGCCAGCACTCAAATAATCCACGTAGATGGAGGGCTTTGCACCGATGCACAAGCAACACAAGCACACCAGCACCCGCACACCGTTCGGATGTCCTGAGTGTCCTGGATGGAAACTAATTGAGGCTTACATACGTCCGAAGAGCTGGCCGCCGGGCCAGCATGGTGCCCCGGACTCCAGAGTTTGCTCATTCCTTTGGCTGTAATTAATTCATGAAATTGCACTTAGATAACTGATAGTTTCAGCTTTGTTTTCAATGCCCCTCAGAGCCCTTTCTGCATTTAAATTGTCTTGTTTACGGTCGGTGAGCCTCATGGCCCCTGGCCGAGAGGAGGGCAAGTGCAGTTTGAAATATTTACATTGTTGCATTTACATTTTGCAACTAAATAGCTGTTTCAGAGTTGAAAGGTCGTATTTAGAGCTGGGAATCAACAGGGCTAAAGGCTAATGATTGGATTATTCATACATTGAATAGGTTTTTTGTTGCTACCTAAAATTGAAAAGTTATTAAGGGTTATGAATAGGTATTTACAGTAGAATAGGAAAAACTAAACAGACAGTTAGTGTGAAAAAGTGGTCATAGTTTAAATATAAATATTGCAAAGTAAAAGTTTCAGAGTTCATTGGTCAGTTTCAGTTTACAAATTTATATTTTCAAGGAAAAATGTATTTAAAATGAATTCTTGTTATTTAAAAATTAGCTTGATTTCATGTTAATAGCAATTTCTAAGAAACACTTCAAACTATTAAGCTTTAGTATTGTGCCAAGAATTTATTAAGATATAATTGCTTAAAGAAAGAGGCTCTCTTTTGGCTGTTGCACATTTATGAGCTAAAAACATAGATTTAAATTCTGCCAGAGCAAACCAAATATAAATCTCACTTTGTCAAATATCACAGGGGAATAATCAACACACATATAGTTTGGAGTTAATGGCTTTCTGCATAAATAACCGAAAAATGCAGTTTGGGGCTAAAACACAATTAAAAGGAATCAGCGTAAATTGAGTCTCAGATGAATCTACAAATGAAACCGCATACCGCATAATTTGTATGCTAATGAGGAACATATCGATATTTTCGCCTAAATAAAATGCATTTGAAGGATACATCTCTGTATAGATCCAGGACTGGGTGACACTGTTTGACCGCTGGACTTGTTTCAATTTATGTGTGCCACTGGCATTCGACTGGGTAATCGATTTGAGTTGCGATTTCCGGCCACTTGTTTCCATTCCAAAACGCACTTCGCAGGCATGTGTGTCACCGCAAACGCATTTAGCAGTGTGTGTATAAGCTTTAGGCACTGGGAGAAATTAGTTAGGATATTTGCAGAAATATTTAAAAAGATTTTTACCTTTCGAAATTACAAAATTACGAAATATCATTTTAAAAGAAGGAAGATTTAACAAGATTTAGAGGAGAGTTAAGTAAGCAGTTAAGATAAAATATAGTTTTCACCTTTGCAAGGACCCTTTCTCGCTGTGCATCCTTGTGTGCCAGTTAGACGAGCAGCTGCATCCTGAGTTCGGCCCCGGGCCGTTGTTTTTGTTGTCAGCTTTCGTTACGTTGCCTGTCAGTGTCAGAGTGGTCCACTCTAATGTATCTGCGTGTGCCTGCCCCTGCATCTCTGCATCTCTGTATCTCTCTGACTCTCTGTATATGTAGTATGTATATATGTATCTCTGTTGCTCTGTAAGAGTGTCTGTGTGTGCTTGCTAAAATGCGATACCAACCACATCCTTTCTCGCTTCCTTCTCGCCCCTCTCCCACGCAGATGCACCTCGATGAACGTGATGCGGGACAACTACTCGATGGGCGGCAGCGTTAGCGGCGTACGACCGCCCAGCATTCTCTTGTCGGATGTCTCGCCCACGCCGCTGCCACGCCCACCGCTCGCCTCCATCTCGCAGCTGCAGGAAATGAATGTGAATGCGAGTTCGGGTGCGGGTGCGGCCACTGGCAATGTGAATTCGAATGCAATGGCGATTGCGAATCCCGGCGCGATGGCCACCAATTCCAATGGCAACATCAACAACAATCACAACAACAACCACAATGCGAACGGCATTGGCACGGCGGCCAATGGAAATGGCGGCGGCGCTGGCGGAGGCGCAGGCGGAAACGGAAGTGCCGCAGCGGCGCGTGACTCACGCACACTGCCGGTGATCAACCGCATCAACTCGCGGTCGGTGAGCCAGGATTCCGTATACACGATACTCATCAGGCTGCCCTCCGACGGAGCCTCCAGCAATGCGGCCACTGCCAACGGGGCCAATGCGTCGGCGTCGGCGGCAGCAGCAGCCTCCACATCCTTGAGCCTGCAAGGCGACTGTGCACCCTCCATCAAGATGATACACGAGGATGGGCCAACATCGACCGCTGGCGGAAATCCGAGTGGCAACGCGACAGGGCCGCCGGCCACCACGCGCCGACCATTGGCCTCGCGCGACTCAGAGTTCAGCCTGCCACTCGGACGAAGGATGTCGCATGCCCAGCACGATGCCAGGCTGCTCAACGCCAAGGTTATACCCAAGCAGCTGGGCAAGGGCGGCGGCGGCGTTGTGGGCGGGGCGGCCGGGGCCCATGCCCTTATGAACGCCCGGAATGCGGCCAAGAAGAAGAAGAAATCGCAGGAAAAGCGGCAGGAGTCGAAGGCGGCCAAGACGCTCTCGGCCATTCTGCTCAGCTTCATCATCACGTGGACGCCGTACAACATCCTGGTGCTGATCAAGCCCCTGACCACCTGCTCCGACTGCATACCGACGGAGCTGTGGGACTTCTTCTACGCGCTGTGCTACATCAACTCGACGATCAACCCCATGTGCTATGCCCTGTGCAACGCCTCCTTCCGCAGGACCTACATCCGGATCCTCACCTGCAAGTGGCACACCCGCAACCGCGAGGGCATGGTGCGCGGCGTCTACAACTAGATATCCATAGATATACATATAGCCCCAGACCTTAATATACATATATGTTCACCAGAGTCCGGTTAGCCACTAGTAGTTGCAATGAGTGTTGTGCGGGCTTCAGTTTGAGGAGGGGAGGGGTTTTGGAGGAGTTTCCGAGGAGTTCGGCGGCGAGTAAACCAAAACTACGCTTAGTGATTACCCATTGACAAGCAGTACTGATTTTTTGATGTCTAGCCCCCGACTTTATACACAGAAATACTTATATATAGTATATAGAACACGCGAATTCCCCATTCCGGGAGGGTTGCCAGAAGAAAGGTTTGAAGGAAACTAGATTAGTTTATAGTTACCTAACGGGGGTAACTTCATGGGGAAGATGTATCGTACCTTCCTCGGTTAAGTTCTCATTCCTGATCCAAGTTCAGCCTAACAAGTTCGACCAACTGCTTCCAAGTATGCCAAAGATCTCGTTTAGGTATGTTTAGATTTAAACTAATTCCCGCACGGGGGCAGCCCTCCCAGCACCTGGCCCCTGGTTCCCCGGAGAAGCAAGAAGAAGCCAAGGAAGCGAGGCGACATATTCGTACTGTTAGGTAGGCACATGCTCCATGCAAGAAGAATTTAATACAAATATAATGGATTACGATTTGGAATTCATATATATATATATACATATATATTATTATACACATGGCAAATGAGTTAGCTTAAGTTGTTGGCGGCGAGGCAGGAAGCTGGAGGCGTCAGGCGAAACCAAAAAAGCTTTAATACAAGTTCAAAGTAGGAAGAGGAATCAGTTCCGCTGGCAACGAATCGCAGCACAGCGGATCTCGGATCACGGATCTCGGGAGGAGGTTGCACCTTGGCCAACCAATGGAATCGTTCTGTTCTCGTTCCGATTTTCGTTGTGTCGGTTGGGGGTATATATTAAATTATATATATATTAATCGTAGGGGGAATATTGTGATTGTACTGCTCGTTTTTGATAGTTTGAATCAGTTTTTTGTACATGTGCGTAGAAACCAAGTAACAGAGTAACAAGGTAACAGAGCCAGCATCAGCCGTGCGCAGAACAAACAAGTTTGTAGACACATACCGCTAAAATATATCTGAATATA
Organism: Drosophila tsacasi; assembly: GCA_018904565.1. Classification (NCBI taxonomy): domain Eukaryota; kingdom Metazoa; phylum Arthropoda; class Insecta; order Diptera; family Drosophilidae; genus Drosophila; species Drosophila tsacasi. Next base: position 20,337 of record JAEIHY010019539.1, read on the forward strand.
TGTATGTATAAACTAACGATAATTTGTATGTATTAAGAACGTAACCCACCATGGTTCAACAACTACGAACAAACCTTTTGTAACTGACGAGGCGAACTAGAAACAAAAACAAAAAAAAGAAAAACGAAGACAAAGAACCCAGTGAATATGGAAGTAACAGCAGTAGCACAAGCAATAGATATCGGGGCACCAATATCGGGGAGATGGCCCAAGAGATGGTCGAGAAGGATACAGAAGGGGTATAGCAAAGACAATATAGTAATAAGATGTATAGCAAATCGCAGACTAAAAGAGAATGATCTTCTTGCTTCTTAACCAAATTTCAAGAGATCAGGAAGTACTTTAAACTGCTCTTTGCATCTTATTATTACATTATCTCTCCATATACCTTAAACTTCGTTTGGGACGGCACTGGGGCACTAGACTAGGTACTTAGATATTTAGATAACCCACACACGGTTGTGCTGAATGTGGCCAAGCCGTCGCCTCGACTGGCGGACCATCTCTCCTGGGATATACGGGAGACCCTCGAATCGTACCACAACTCATAGTTATATTTAAAAACCAAAATGCTTCTCCGAAGTGCACCAATTCAAAGTAAAGTAACGTAACGTAACTAAACGTAATAACGAACCGCAAGCATATTTAAAGCATATGAGAGAGTAACTTAAAGAAATACATACAGTGTAAGCAAACGAGACATCCAGGTACTACGAGATATATATATATATCTAACCGATGGGGAAGCGATAGGAGGGGCTTAGTAAAGGAGAACCTTTTTAATGAGTGTGTGTAGGTAACTAACTAAATTGAAGGATTAACAAATTGAATTAGACGCGAATCAAGCCGAAATCAAAGCGACATTTGTAGTGTCTGTGACACAATACGCATATTTATACCTAACGATACGATATATACAAGTACACTTACTATATATATACGAGTATGTACGAATACGACGTTTACGTTTAATATGAGAAAGTAAAACCAACAACAACAACAACCAGCAAACCCAAAAGACATGATTTACAACCAACCACGCACACACATCCTAATGAAGCATATATAGTACGGCAAACAGATTATATAGTATATATCCGACTAAACCGAACAGGCGCAGAGGAAAACACCCGAAATACCTACACATATAGCCTTTAGAAATACATATTTAATCTCGGCCAAAGCCGATCTCACACTCGAATCGATTACCGAATAGATCACGTTTTTGACTACCAGCGAAAAGGGTTTGACACGTATATATCCTATATACTATATATGTTTATAGGATCACAGAGCAGAGCAGAACAGGACAGCATTTTGATGAAGAGAGCTGATTTAATTGCATACAATCTAATTGTTTGGAAATATACTACGATATATAGTAATACATATATATAATTTAAAGCTAACAATAAAAATGTGAAATAAAAAGAATAAGTCACTCCTCGGGGTTTTCCTTGGGCGCCTCTCCATCTTCCGTTTCAGTTGCAGCTGCATCCGCATCATGACCCCGCATCAGCATCTGGGCATTCTTCTGGATAATCTCCAGCTTCTGCTGCATCAGCTCCTGGCGTCGCTGCTCGGCCTTCTGCTGCTTATCCTCCAGCTCCTCGAGGGTGGGTGGCTCACAGCTGGCCGCCTCCTGCATCAACTGCTGGATCCTCTTCGGCGGCTGACGTAGTGTCTCGTTCAGAGGCACCTCCGGGTTCTCGTTCTCATTATCCAGGGGTATGGTGAAGGCCTCCGAGGCAGCTGGAAAATGGCTCTTGCAAGGCTTAAAATGTTACATGTTTATGGCACTTAACTCACGGTACTCCTTGTTGTGGCCGTCCATCTTGGTTGACTTGGCTGAAATTGGCTTGGCTCTGATATCGTCTACGGTGGCTGTGGACTTGGAACTGGAACAGCCCATGCTACGCAAACCGCTCAGGCGCAAGGCATTACGCCTAAGACTTCCGTTTGGGCGTTACCTTTACCTTTACCTCTACCTTTTCCGCCAGCAAACGGAGATGATAAAAACGATGGCGATGCCGATGCTGATGTGATTTCCTGCTGCAGCCGCTTGGTTAGACTCAACATTCAATTTCCGCCGCTGACTCTGAGCTCATTAGACTACGGCCGACTGCAGCTGAGGCCACGTTTAATGGCTCATTAGTATTGATTTTCTTGGGATTTTCCAAGGGGCGGACAGAGCCAAACCTGCCAGGACACTGGGACACAGCCAACTGACTCGACTGAAGGAGAAATCGCAATGCAAAGTTTTCCGCGCGCGTGACCATTATTAATAATCGTCGGTCAGGACAGGTGAACGAAACAGGATCAATATTCACATGAGCTTCGTGTGGGTGCGGTTAATAACCAAGCGGCTAGCCAGGACAAACACAGACAAACGTACAGACAGAGAGACACTCCAACTCACATGTACTAAGCTCCATGGGGCCAGGACCAGGCCCACTGAAATGTCAATCAACTCGGACCAGGCCATAATAAACGCTAATTGCGGTTCCATTCGCAAACACCGCCACCGCCAAGTTTAGTGACCCACTCAACTTTGACCGGGCCAACCGCAGAGAGAGATGGATAAATGATGGGTTGGGATGGCTTCAGCCTTTGATTTCTGTCTCCACTGTCAACACTTGGCCATAAAAGCCCACATGGCCCAAACAACTAACGGCTTCCGGCTGAAGACCATGGCCAAAGACGAAGCCCACGGAAACCGCGGCGCGTGCCAATCCACCGCACAGGTCGACCACCGCACAGTGGAGACGTTTTCTGAATAGTTTTTTATAAAATCTGGAAATTTGTACAATTAAAAGAACAAAGGGTAAAAAGGTGAGTTTTGATTTAAGTGTAATTAATTATTAAAAGGTCTATCATGAGATTTAAGAAGGTTTCTTTAACATTTTAATGGCTTTTAATTAATAAAGTTAATAAATGCAAAGTAAATATTTTATAGTCGTTGAAAAATCTCCCTTAGATCAAAACTCTCGATTTAATTTCCGAAAGAAAGTCCAGAGTCCATTGTGCGGCATAGTGGTAAGTGGCCACCATTAGTATGTGCCACACGTTGCGCCTTTTGTGGCCTTTTGTGGGTCTCCTGCATGCAAAGTGCCTTCGACGAAGCGGAAGCACTCGTCGTCCGTTGTTCCTCCTCCGCTCCTCCGTCCAAGCAAAAGATCAATGGGTAAGACGAGGGCCTCCTTAGCCCCAATCGAGAGCCATAAGCGGTAACAGGTGCTAGACGGCGAGCAGCGGCAGTGGCAGTGGCAGCGACTGGGACACCTACCTGTGCCGGCGGCAAGTAATGAGCGACGTTTAATTAGGTTAAGTGTCAATAAGATTATGTCGTCAATCAATCAATTGCACAATACCCACCACGGACACATCCATCAAGCGGCTAAATACCAAAAGGCAGTTGTCCGTCGTCCGTTCTGTGAGTGTGCTTAATCCAAGCACTCTCATAGATACACACTATATACTATACCTATAAGATATATATACTAGATTACCCGCAGTATATGTGCTTGTACATAGTTACTGGTGGGAGAGCATTGTCCTTTGCCCCCAAGTGCCATTTCACTTGATTAAACAATACATTGTCTGACTTAAGTAGCCAAGGATATGGCGCAGTGTGCAATTTAGGTGTTACCTAACTTTAATCTGTAGAAAATAAATAAAACCATCGCATTTCTCTTTTCTTTTTATGCAAAAAAAGTGATTTATCTGTATTTTCTGTATTTTGTATAATAAAACGATATAAACTAGTAACAAAGCAACATGATCTCTGCGGTTTAGGAACATCCATATCATCATCCTTGTTTCCATTTCTCATTCAATCATTATCATCGATTATAATCCGTCTCGATATATCCAGTTTAATGCCTTTACGATTCATAACTTGCAAAACTTTTCAAACTTACGTACGTAGATATGCCGCTGGCATCGTGATCAGGGTTTCATATCATTTCATTTCTGCACTTTTCTTCTTGTTGTATAGGTATAAAAAATAGTATGTTTACGATATAGTAGATATAGTATGACTTAGACTTAGCAGGCGATCGTCGCCATCATCTTCAGATGGATGATGAAACGAAACTTTGGATAGACTTCAAGAGAGGGTGTGTGTGGGTCATCTCCTGCTGATCTTTCAGATTGAGTTCGTGTGTGGGCAAGTGTGTGGATAAACGCAGTTCTCAGTATTGGATAAGCAGTGGACGTGGCTGGTGGGGGGGCTATTCGTATTCCTGTTTGATGGTCAGTGGTTTCTCGGCACTTGGTTCTGACTTGGCAGCGGTTACTTTAGCTGTAGCAGTTGCTGATCCTGATGCTGATGCTCCGCTATTAGCCACCGATAGCTTATTGCTCTTGATCAGATTGGCTGCTGTGGAGCTAAGCGGTATGGTCACATACTGGTTGCCATCTGTGAATATGGAAGGTATAAATAAGTCAGCCAGAGTTCGTGTGGCACACTCTTACCCTCCTCGGCGTGCAGCTGCAAGTGTCCTGTCTGTATCAGTTGCCTCAGCATCTTCTGCGGTATGTTGGCAAAGGAGGCGGCCGGGTAGACGTACTTGCTGCTGTCCGCCGCTGATCCTCCGCCGCCTCCACCCGCTGTCGCAGCCGCTGTGGACGTCGAGGGTCCGTTCTCAGTCTGATAGTTCAATGCTGGCATCGGCTTGGAGCCCGAAGAGGCGGCGGCTCCCGTCGCAGATGTGGCTGCCGTGGTGGCAGTGGCGGCTGGCGCTGAGAGCGCTGTGGCCTCGGCCTTGCTAGCTGGCAGCTTGCCGGCAGACGAAACCTCCGAGGCCTCTCCCCCCGGCATCTCCACATCCGAAGAATCATCCGACTCGTTGCCCGACGAGGTCGGCGATCGCTCATCCTGCAAGAAGCCAAGAAAGACATTCGATTAGTGGTGGTGCAGCCAAACAGTCTGGCGAATCTTATGGCTAAGCCAGGTTTAAGATGATTGCGCCTGGATGGGGAGGTAGAATGCGAGTTTGAGGGATCTCAATCCTGCTCCAAGGCCTGGCCCGCTGCTCTCAGGCCTGTTCTATATGCCGGCCAAGTGTGCAGCGAGAACAAATAAAAAAAAAACAACCAATATGTTTGAACCAAATATGGCGCGAAATTGCGTATAAGTGCTGGCCAGGCTGTTCGCCGGCACGCATCTCAATGAGCTGGCGTTGCCTTAAATGTGCACACGCGTTAAAGAATTTAGAATATTGATTTCTGGCTCTCCGGCGACAAGGGGGGACCCATCATCCTCGAATCGAATCGAAACGAATCGCATCGCCATGTCTGGTGTATCGATCGCGTCATTTTAATTTTGATTAGTGCCAGGGAGCCGGGCAGACGCGACAGCAGCGGCACAAAAAATAAATCAAAATAATTGCAAACTGTAACAATGCGATCGCCATTTTGTGCGAGGGAGATCGCAAATTGCATTGCGCATACGCCGCGTGCCCCCGGTGCAAACTGCAGCTGCAACAGCAGACTTCCAATGAAATTGTAGCAGCAACGCGAAAGGCAAAATCGCATTGTTGCCGGTGACCAAAATGGGCGTCGTCATCGTCGCCGTCGTCGTCGTCTGCCTGATCCACTGGCCGGCCAGGCAACTGCCTTTTGAGTGACAGCACCAAGACATTTTAATTAGCAAAGCCAGCGACGACAAACTGTCTCCAAGTAGCCATGATATACTTGGCAACACCAGCATGTGCAACTGTTGTTACGCTCTCGGGGCTTCACGAAGAAACAACAAAAAACAGAAGCTCAAGCTGAAGCTGATGCCGGCTGAAAGTGGAGCTGCTCATGTAAAGGTTACAGCCAAGCCCCTATATAGTGAGCTAATAATCACTAAGGCCTGCCTCTCTCTCTACCTGCCTGCCTGAGCCTATAAATCATTTTTGTCTTCCCATACAAAAAGCTAATTATATTCTTCCGACTTATCTAATCAATTTTTTACGAGCCTCAAGACCTCCCAAAGCGATTTGCAATTTCACTTTGTTAATTGTACCATTTAAATTCGCCACACAAAAACTAATAAATATGAGTTTTATTAATAAACACATTAAGGAAGCTATTTTGATTTGTTAACAAAAGAAAAAATAAAGGGTTATAATAAAAAAAAGAAAGAAAAAAATATTAATGCGCCCCCGGGTGGACTCGAACCACCAACCTTTCGGTTAACAGCCGAACGCGCTAACCAATTGCGCCACGGAGGCTCATGGAATCCAGCTGTCAGCGAGCCCAACATCTACCCGCCGGCACGATTTTTCCACGACATCAATCTCTAGGGGTTGATTCAATTATTTAAGTGGATAATATGCGTCTTAGTTAATATAGAGGCGTACGTATTTCTTGCTGCCTCCTTATAGATGAGCATGTATATATTTGTTGTTTTGAGAGCGTTTTTATTTGTTGTTTTCTTTTAGCAAATAAATTTATTTGAATAACCTGACCTTTTCAGTGCCAAGAAACTATAATAGGAACCTATTTTAGATGCCGCTGCAATTATTTAAAGGTATTTAAGAATGGAAATAAGAATAATGCTTTAATATTTGTTAAAGACCCAGAAATTATAATAAGCCTTAAAAACCTAATGAGTAATAATATAAAGGGTTTGCTTCCAATTAATCAAGTGGATTATATACGCAAAAATAGTTTATAATAATTCAAAGAGAATTTAATGTAAAAAAGGAAAACAACAAATAAATGCTAAATACTTGTCTCTTTCAGTGCCAAGAAATTTTGAATAATCTTGAAATACGTAATTATTTATAAAGTTTACTGTTTGCATTTATTTTATAAAGTGCTTAGGTTACGTTTATTTTAGTTCTACCAAAATATATGTAATATCTTAGATGGTTATAGAAATAAATACAAATTAAATACATTATACATGCAAAACAATATATAAATACTAATAAATACTATTTAAACATATTATTTTGGGAACCCTTGTAAGTATACATATATTTATGCTATTCTGCTCAAGTATTTATACTTTGGCACTAATCAAATATCACAAAAATCCCCAATCTTTTTGTTTACCTTTTGTGTGCCAAGAGACAAAGAGCCATTATACAAATGCGGTAAATATATATTCCATAGTTTGTCCTATGTGATACTTAATCAAAGAGAACTTAAAACGCAATGCCATTCCAATTTACGCTTCATCAACATTGAATTAAGCTTCCATCGGCAGCAAAAACCCTCCTCCAGGCAGGACGAAAAGCGGAGTCCAGTTTGTCTGAAAATCGAACAGATTCATCTGTGACTTCGATTCCGATTCGATTCCAATACCGATGGCACTGCACACAACTTTGCCAAATTGATAGTCGTGTGTCGTGCGCAAATGCCGAGCGTGTCTCATTAAATGACAATTAGAGTTTGAGCCTGGCTAAAAGCAAAAACTACAAAAAATACAATCGGAGCGAGAAGCGGGTAGTAGCGGGCCCAGCCCCGGCTCTTGGCTTTGGGCTTTCAATTGGCCGGATGGAATGCCACCGGGCCGGGCCAATGGCATGCAATTTATATAAAAATAATGCCTGGCATTGTCCGATGGCCGATCTGGGTTCGCAGCTCCGAGGCTTTGCTGAGCCTGCGACAAATGCAATTATATAGAAATTTGTCCGGCTGTGATATGTGCGGCATGTTGTTGTTGCTAAAGCCACTACTGCCACTGCTACTGCCACTGCTGTGTGGCCATCGGTAGCTCCAAAAATAGGCAGTTTGGGAAAGGCTAATAATAAATGTTGGCAATAGTCAGCCAGTCAGTCAGCCAGTCGTCACAGAGAGCACACATCGAATGAATGAATTTTCAAATTGGCCAACTGACATTCACAACCAAGGTGGCATTTTATTTGCCCCAAAAGTGAATGCGAGTCAATTCTGCAGCAAACTTCCAGCGACTCGTGTGGTGTCGTGTGACCTACACCACCGCCGCGCCGCGCCGAGCTGGACAGACTCAATTGATTGACGGATGGCACATTTGCCAATTGATTAGTTGTTCTTACCAAAATGGTTGCTGCCACAACAAAAGGCGACAACTTTGTGGCAGTCAGCACCCGCTGCAAGGCCCGAAAGAGGCAACACAGCCAGAGCCAGCAGTAGCAACATCGAAGGGGCCCCCAAACAGTGTTAGCCCATTCTCAGTTTAGCCAAGCTGACTGAGATCGTTCAGCATTTGGCCAATAAACATTTGCATTTTGCATGTTGTTCTCTGTTGCTGCTGCTGCTGCTACTGTTGCTGTTGCTGCTACCGTTGATGCCGTGTACATCTACCGACACTGATAACTTAAAGCCGAAAACAAAGGAATAGCCAAATGTGCTCCACCGAACGAGCAGCCAGCAGCGGGTCCCATTGATGCTGGCGCTTTCAATGAAAACATAAAAATAAAAATGCAAATTAAGCCTGGCAAACGAAAGCACTTAAATCTAACGCACAATTGCCCAGGGAACGGGCCGAAAAGGATAACAGTGGAGCAAAGGGGTGAGAGTTTTGGTTGGAATTCGGCTATGATTGGGGTTTTTTTCGTTGTTTTTATATTACGGGCAGTTTTTAGTAACGAAATTTAATAAATTACAGCCCAAATCAGCTGGAATGATTGAAGGTTTTACAACAATTAAAATACATCTTCAATAATATTTTCATACAAATTGTACAGGTTTTGGTAAGGTCACGTTATTCTTTAAAAGATAATTTTGAAATATAGAAACTTTTTAAATAAGACGTAACGATGATCATATTCTAAATTTGCAAGAAAAGTGAAAAATAATGAAACTACAACTTGCAGATATTAATTTGAGTATAGCAAGTCGTTCATTAATATTTTTAATTATTTAAAAACTGTACATTATGTTTTGTAAACGTATTTAAAAACAAAATTACAAAACAACTTTCTTAAGAAGTTAGTTTTTTGTAAGTTTACAAACTGAAAATTAGGGAATCACGAAAACGAGAGGCTTAAGTATATGAATTTATTCAAAAAGAATCATTCAAATTTACCTAACTGATATAAAAAGAAAACTCCATTAATATATCCATTTTTAAAGCAACTCAAAAAACCCTTTTCGGAACCACTGTCCCCCTAAATTTTGTAGGAGGAATCACACAGTCACAGTCGCAGTCACAGTCACAATCACAACCAAGGGGACAGGACAGGACAGGACAGCGGGCAACATTCTGAACAGGAAACGTTGGGGCGAATGTTATGGGATGGCTGGCTAAGCAAAATGGGGCGGCTTGTGAAAACAAAAGCCGAAAGCTGTGGCTCGTAGCTGTGGCCGGGGCTGGAACTGACTCTGGAGCTGGGGCTAAGGCCCAAGTCAGTTGACACGAAGCGGCAACAAGCGAAACAACAACCACATCATCAGCAGCAGCAACAGCAACAACAGCAACAGAAGCGACAACAAAAGAAGGAGAAGCGACAACGCTGCGTAGACATTTGCCGGCTGGAGTCGAGTTTGGCCATTTGGTCTTCACAATTGTCGTCGTCGTCGCATCCGGGCCAGGCCGGGCACAATATGGAGTTTTAAAGCGTTTATATCCGCAAAGCTTTCTGGCCGGCTTTCTGTTTTTGGGCAAATCACAGTTTTGTGTGCTGTGCGGTTACACGGATTCACGCGCGGAAAGAAAGCGGCCAGCAGGAAGTTGGTAGCAGTGTCGTGAGCTTGGCCCCAATCGGATCGCCGCAGAGTTCAAATTCATTAGTTCAGTCAGTTATGATGGGAATTAGCATCTATTTAAATGTCAGGGCCGCATTAAGATGCCACGATTGGCCCGGGAGTACGGCCACAAAACGAACGAGCTTATTGTTTTCAGTTGGCAATTATTTGGCCAAAACCTGCTGTTGCATTTGCACGTGTCGAAAAAAGGTAGTGAGTAAATAAATCATTAAAGTTGTTTATGTTTTTTGTGATTGGTTACATTTTAAAAACATTTTGTGTATTAACTTTGGTAAGTTTAGGAATATGAATCAAATTCGGTTAAAGAAATTGTGCAAGGTTTGTGTTTCAATAGGAACTGTCTTTTCTAGAACAGATGAAGTATTGCTAAGATCCCAAAAATGAGGGAAAAGTTTATGAATTCTACAGCAGACTTCTCGTTCCGCTTTTTCCCAGTGCACTTGGCATAGCGATTGTCCTCAAGCCTAATTATGCGTGTGCCGACAGGCGAACAAGCCGCAACAGGACAGCAGTTCACAGATGAAACGCCACCGATTAGCCTGCCCACTCCCACCGCGATGGGCTTATCCTGATCCCCTAGCGAGGGGAGGCCCAAGCCCCCCACCTCCACCTAATTCTTGCAATTTATGATGGGCACTAACAACCGCAGCAACTGGCCAAACAAATGAAACGGAGTTGGACACAAACCGGCGGCGAACAAACAGTTGAATGGAAATTGCAATTATACGAACACAAGAGCTCAGATCAGCTTGGCGTATGTTAAGCTGGTCCGATCGAAGGGAGAGGGAGCTCTACGGATTGCGGAGCCCAATGTGGGTGCCCAGGCGATTCGATGTTTGGCTGGATTTAGTTAAGGCGCAGGGGAACCCTAAACTGCCTATGCAATCTGGAGCTAGCTGACAGCGATTAAACTCTGAAATGCAGACCCAATTCTTGTCAAGTTTTAAATGGGAACCGAATTGTACATCTTTTTAAATGAGACAATTAAATAAGGGAGGAATTAACTTAAGAGTTTATATATTAGAATGAATAATATAGGCAATTCTTACAAACTAGATATAATGAAGAGTTTTTAAAAGGTTTTTAAAAGAGGTATAAGTCCTAAACTAAATAGGAGTTGTAGATTTCCCAGCCAATTTATTAGTTAGTGATTGAAAGGTTAACAAAATAAATTTAATTTCTTAAAAACTTATAATATTTTCGCACTGAAATAAGATGTTCCTCAAATGAAACTATATTATTTATCCCGTAGATATATAAAATCTAAAATGGAAATGAAACGGCATCACTATATTATTTTTTACAGCCAACCTAACTATCCAAGTTAATATATCTCCGCTAATTAAAGCCAAAAGTTAGGATCTGAAAAAGAAACCAAACTTCAAAATGCTCGACTAAAACTACAACTAATTGAAAAATCAGTTTCGGCACTCCGATCACCACCACCTTCGTCATTAGTCAAACACCAAGACGAGAATTGTTTGGATTTCATTAAATTGTGTCATTTCTGACAAAAATGAGCAAAGGCTGAGCAAAAAGCATCCACCGAATGGTTGATCGGGGATCGCAGATCCCAGACCGGAGCGTGCCCACGCCCACAGTTCAGACCGAAGAAATATTCAATCGCTGATTTCATATTTTTTGGTGTGTGCAAAAACTGGTTACACCCAACAAATCGCAGCGAAAGAAACATATATATATAAATCAGATCTCTGCGATTGAATAAATTTCAATAAACACACAGCCAGAGAGCGAAACATACGTCATTTTGTAGCAGGTTGGTGTAAATTGAATTTTCATGCCGCCCGAGACTGGGTGGAGGGGATCGCGAGACCGGGAACCACTCATTTGTTTGCCCATTTGTCCAATGTCCCCACGCAGCCCAGGTATATAAGGCCCGGCCCAAAATGGAATTGGTGAGCAAGCCGCGAGTCGCAGCGAGCAGCGAGTCTATAAAATCTAATACGCACACGAGCGGGCCGCTACAAGTCCCGCCCACAGATCGTGACTATATATATATATGAACGACTATATAAAATATAAGTGCCTAATGAAAAGCCCCGAGAGAGCGAGAGCCGGGCTTAAGAGAACCAGCAAAGAGTTTCCAGCGATAAGTGCGAGTGGATAGGTTGAGCGATCAGCTTCTCCCTCGCACTCATCGTTCCCAGTGCCGGGTCTTGCTCTTAAGTCCCCTCCAAACTGGTTTCTTCTCGGGTTTCTCCAGCGCCACTCAAGAGTTGCAACAGCCAGAGACACGCTTTCAGTCTGTGAGCAACTGCGTGACCTGCACGACGATCGAGGAGCGAATTTGCTTCGCTTGCTTTAGTGATTGAAAGACGTGATGAAAAGTGTGATCAATCGCCAAGAACTGGGAAAAGTGTGTGAAGAAAATTAATAAGAGAACACTGAAAGATGGTGACTTGAATGCATAACAACTGCTGGGAAGCATATATGATGGGAAACCGACCTGGAAGATCCGCCTTAAATTAATTAGACTTATTAAATGGGTAAGTGTGGCGAATTAAATATAAGCTATACTTTCTAAGTAAATATAAATTAAGAGAAGCTAAGCCATTAACCAGGAAATTTAAAGGGATTTTTTAACCTTTTAAGTTGAACATGAATTGAAATAAAACAATTTACTATAGGTTACAATGATTTATACTGTGATACTAGTGAAGTTAGTGCCCCAATAATAATAAAGGTTATAAAGGAGTTAAGCAATGAAAAGAATTATTAAGATATTTCCAAATTAATTCTCCAGAAAATTAGAATCGAATGAGCTTAAAGATGAATACATTTTTTGTTTAATTTCTGTAAGTATAAATATCCTTGTAATAAGTATATTCGTTATTAAGGAAACTTATTAACGGATCATAAAACAGAGTAATTAATAGGGCAGCTATACTGTACTCATACTGGATTTATTCAATAAAAAAAGGGACTCAACTGACACACTTTCTTAATCCAAAGGATTAACAAGACAGTCCCCATGAATAGATCTTTCCAAACTAATCAAACTCTGTTCAAAAGTTCAGTTAAGAAGTTAACACCAACTCCTTCCCATTAAATGCGTAACTCTCAGCAAAAAACAACAGCTTAGAGATTGACCCCTCTAGACTCCCGATAGTCCCAGACCTTAGAATAAAGCCAAACTTTCCAATAGCTGCGATTCCGCGGCAAAAGATAAACCATTCTCGGCTCTCCCAGCTGCAAACAGTAGCCCAGCATGCCGACAACTCAATCACCGGCTGCTGCAATCACACAATCACAATCACCCCTGCCGACTGACTCTGGGCCCAGTCAGAGCCGCAGCCTGGCCAGAGTCAGACCTGGCCTATTGGGGCTGGGGATCTGTGGTTGTGGTTGGGCCTGCGTTTTGTGGGCCGCCACATCGGCGGCCACATTTCATAAATCAGCATGGGAGAGGGAGCCTGGGAGAGAGGAACCGCCTGCTGCGAGTCCTGGCTATTTATTGTATTTTAACAACATTATAAACGAGCGTTTAAGTGGCGAGTGTTGGGCTATTGCTGCTGGCCGGCCATGATTTGTGTTAGAATGCAAAATCTAAGACAATAACCAAATATCCCTCCCGATACCGACAAAGCCGTTTCATAATCAGTCGAGTCGAGGCTAGCAGGCGGCTTAAAGCCAGGCTTACGGGCTTACAGGCTAAGAGGCAACAGGCAACGGACTAAAGGCAGCAGACAACAGCTAACTGGCAACATGTGGCATGGCCATAACGTTGTCGTTTGGGCCGGGTCAAATGTCAAGCACATTATTTTTGTATTTACGTATAATAAATATAAATGCATGATGCATTTTTGATAGATTTTCATGCCAATAAACAAGCTAAACGAACCGCTAGAATGGTGTTTAGGCCAACACCACAAGCAGCGACTCCGCCGTCGACTCCAACGGCGACCAACTCCGGCGAGGACGGCGACGGTCTCAACTGTTTTGTTACCCCATTGTGTGGGTACATAAATTTCATCGACAAAAAACAAACAAAATCACACACAAAAAAGACCAGGAAGCTGCGTTTTCGGTCGCTCTTGGGGTCTCGGTCTCATATAATTTTGTGTCTATGCAAATGTACGCGCTGCATTCGGTTTTTGCATTGGCCCGACTTTGGTCTGAGCTTGGTCTGAGATGTTGAAAAATCGAAATTCGACGACGATCGGACGGCCGATCGAGCCTGTCAGTTGAGTCAGTCTGAGCGAGCCCCGAGCCGGGCTCTGATCGAGGACCAACCACGTTGACGTTCGCCAAACAATGCCTTGTTGACACTGATGGAAAATCTGCGTGTCACAAATATCAAAAATGCAATCGTTAGAAAGCAGGACGAGCCTCCTCCTCATATGATGGTTCCCATATGATCCGTTCGGTCCGTCCACCGGAGCGATCCAATCTTGGCGGGGCGGAGGCAACTGTCAGCCGGGCTCGACGGGCTTAGTTATAGATCTTTTGACCGATATGCTAATGCTTGATTGGATGGAAATGCGATGCCAAGTAGCCAAAAAGGCAACAAAGTTGCAGTTGCTCTGAAAAGGAAGGCAAAGCTTAAGGATTTCTTAATAAGTTACTTACTTAAAATGTCTAAAGAAAAAGTAAACTGGCAGAAGTAATCTTATTTAAAACTTTAAACCATTTATATAGCCTTGAAAAGTATTTTCATTATAGTATGATCGATTTACTAAGATAATATATTAATAAATTGACAAATAAAACAATTAAAGCCTAAAGGAAGTATTTTAAAGTAACCTTTACTATTAGACTCCTTAGTTTGCTAAATTCGAAGAACAACTTCATAGTAAATATTTTAACAGAAGTAAAATAAATTAATTTGTATATGTTTTAAAATATTTATCTTCCTACACATTTGAATATTTAAAACAAAAATTAAAGCTGAGACTTTGTTATGGGGTTTGCCAACATTACAGATTTTTTTAAACCGTCTTGAATGCCAGTAAAGTCAGGCGGGAATCAAGTCAATACATATAACTACCGAAAAGGTTTAAAGATTATATTATCACTAAGTAAATACCCCCTGCTCTTCTCATTATCCGTCTGGTTTGATCTTGTGACAAAATATCAACTCCTTGCTCAAGGATCAAAACACCTTTTGCCTAATTGAATGCCAATTTATTGCATTTATGGAAACAATAACAAATTCAGCTCACAGAGAAGCTCTTTAAACAAATACGCCAAATGCAATACAGAGAGAGAGAGAAAAAGCCAAATGCAACGCGAAGGGTTAAGCAACAAAAAAAGGACCAACTAAATTACTTAACAAGCCGTTGGACCCGACGACGTTGGACAGGGGACAGGGACGACGACGTCGTCGATGATTTACTTGTGCGTAATAATGCAACGCCCGCAATGCTGGCGGACAGTGGGTCTCCTGCCGACCGAGGAGGAGAGCCACAGCCAGAGCCAGGTCCAGGTCCAGTCGCAGTGGCAGTCGCAGTTAAAGTCGTACTCCTCCGCTCCACGGAGGACAGAAGGATGCCGAGGTAAATGCATGTGAGAAGAAGTATAACTGGGAATGCGCCTCAATTTAAAATGCGAATTACATTATCTGATCAAATGCATTCTTCAGTGCGCTCCAGGAGGAGCGCACACACTCCATGTGGATCCACTCCACTCGGAGGCACTCCAGCCAGGAGGATCCCCAGTACCCATCATCTGTGTGTGTGAGTGTGTGTGGAGGCTGCACAAATAAATAAATTTTAAAATACAAACAAGTAGCGCGCGCAAAAAGCGCCGAGTGGAAAATTCGTGACAGCAATTGTTGATGAGCAGCGTGTGAACAGCAGCAGCATCAGCATCAGCCCCCGATCCCGTCGATAACTCAAGATCACAGAACACGGAGAGCTGAGAGCTGGGAGCTGGGCGCTGTAGAGCTGCAGAGCCGGAGGAAAAAATAAAAACAATGTTGTCGGGCAAACGCGTAATATTGAGCGACTAATAGCCGGGGCTTGACTTGAAAGCGAACGACGACGCGCCGGATCGACGGATCGCTCTCGGAACTGGGTCCGTACACCTCCGCAGTCTAATTAACTCCTACGAGCAGCGGGCCACGGTTTTTTTTAATTAAGGCGCACACTCGTTCTCAGTATTATTTTTCTATTATATATATATATATATATAACAAGAATCAAATGTATATTAAAGTCCAATAACAACAATAACAGCTAAACAATCAAGCAGGTCGTGGGCAGCTAAAAGCTAAAAGCCACAACGCAGCTAAGCGGCCAAATCAAACAAAAGAATTGCACAATTACAACGAACCCTAAGCCGAGGGAGTACTTGATAGTTCAGAAGTAGTTAGTGCTTTGAGAGCAGGGTTATTCCCAGAATATTTCTTAGGAAATTAATTGAAGAGCAATGTGCTCACAAAATGGAAAAGAGCGTCATCAATTAATTACAGAAAATTTAGAATTTATGGACTCTCAAAAAATGTAACTACAGTCTTCAAGTAAGACATAAACTATTGTAAAGATATTCAGAGAGACGAATATTTGTTGGAAAATTTATTGATAAAATTAACTCAAAAAATACAAAAGAGTGTCAGTAACTTATCAAAGCAAATGTATGATTTCTTGGTTCTAAAAAAAAAGCCTTTATATGCTTAATGTTTCACATAAACTGTTGTACAAAATATTTTAAAGCGTAGGTTTATAATTCATCGATTAACTTTCTTCGTAATTGAACTTTTACTTTTCTAGTTGAAATAGAAATATAATATTTCTTTCAACATATACATTTTGTTCTTTCAAATTTCTGTAATGATATTTGGTACATATTTTATAGAAAAATATTTATTAAATTAATTAATTCGCTTGTTTATTCCGTCAAATATTTGCGAATATATCTGCTTGAGGGAAATATTTACTTAAATGTTTCCCTTGGAAGAAGGAGTTATAAAGACTCTTTATTTCTGCAGTTAAATATTTGTAAAATAGTTTAATGGCTTTTAAGTTTGTAACCAAGCTTCCCAAGTTCCCTAAGCATTAAAATCTGTGTTCCCTATGACTCTGGGGAATACAAACATAGTCCACCCCTCACAAGAAAAAGAAGTAACTGCGGTTCCAGGGAAAAATGAAATGCCAAAGTGCGCAAACTGTGCCAAGCTCTGGCTTCTGCCCACTCCGCCGATCTCCTCCCTGATGATTCCTCTTCTCCGATTCTGCGGGGACGAGCGGAATCGATGGTCGAACGGACAGATGGACGGACTGACTGACTGACTGACTGTCTGACTGCAGAGACATCAATCTAGAAACGGCAGGCAGAAAGATAGCCGGGACAGACGACGATTGGCAACTCGTTGGGAGTTGACAATAATGACGATGGGACGTCGTCTTCGTTCGCGTCTGGCTCGCTGACTCGATGACGATGATAGAAAGTAAAAGAACGGAGGCAGAGCATCTTGCATTTTAACTGCAATTTTAATGAGACGTGGGAAAAAGAGTCGACATATATGTACCACGACGAATGCCACCGAATGCCAGTTCCTTGCCGTTTTGCTCGTTTCGTAATTTGTAAAACTCGCACGTTGCCGGCATTAAGGACATGCAGATTTATCTCCCTCCCTCGTCGCCTGGAACTTGTTGTCCTGCCTGGCCGATCAACATTTATGGCTATATTTTTAGTACTTCAGGCTGCTGCTGCTGATGCTGCTGCTGTTGCCTGGGGCTGGCTGCACGAGCAGCAACAAATTAGCACTGACAGGCAGAGGAGGGGAGCAGGAGGCTGCCGGGAGAGAGAGACAAAGGACCACCGGCCAGCGATCAGTGACCATTGTCCAGTTGGTGGCACCATGTGGCCTCCAATGTGGCCATGTGGCATGACCATGATCGGCGGCTCTAGCCAATTGGACGCCTAGCGTGAGCTTTCTAGGTGGCATCCTTGGCCCAACGGACAGTCGATGCTTGTTAAATGTTTTGCCGCCAAAGAGAACGGGACGGTTTGGCACAAACAAAATGTGTCGACTCTTGCCAGTTGCATGTTGCAACTGTTGGCGGTTAGCTCCTGGTGGCCATTCAATCCGAGGCACCCCCCTCCGCCCAAAGGGTAACATTCGTGAGCGTCATTTGAATGGTGTGATAATTTTTGCGCCTTCGCCTGGCAGCTGCTCTGTGGCAGTGAATTAATTGCGTGCCACATTATAAATTTTGGCTCCCTTATTAAAAAAAAGAACGAGGCTTCTCTACTGGACCTGGACCTGAGCCTGGTCTTGGACCCACAATCTCACCTGTGGAATTCTCACACGCCGCTACAGCAGCGAAAAATTCCAAAAGTGTTGTGGCATGTTGCAAAGTTGTTGGGTGTTGTTGTCGCCGGACGTGTGGGCATGTCAAGGCGTTGTCGCGTAAGTGGCAGCCGAACGAACGCCGCCTGATTTACCTCAGATCTTACGCAAATATTGCGCATACGCCCCGTGTGGCATGAACAGATTTTGGCAAAAAATTGTGCGTGTTGCTAAATGATAGTAAATATAGGTAGTAGTATTAAAATTTTAATATTTATCCAAAATTTTTGGGAAAATTAAAGCTTAAAAGTATTAATAACTAAGCTGAAATGGCATTAATTTGAATTCAAAACTGTTCTAAGTTAGATTTTATAAGGCTAATAAAACTGCATAGAAAAAGTATTTATTTATTTGTATGCCAAGTGAGATCCTTCTAAATAAAAGAATTAGCTTCTAGAAATAAGAAACTACCTTTTCCATTATTTCGAAATTTAATGTTATTCTTTGTTTTTGAACAGATAATTGATTTCTTTAAATTTCCCCCATAAATTGTTGTCTCTATCATTTTTTAATTGAATAATAGTAAATATTTGATCAAGTTTTACCGCCAAAGAAAATGATACTGTGCTGTGCAATTATTAACCACTAAATATACAATTTCCTAGGCTCTTTTTTTTGTTGTCCTCGAATGCATATACATCTAATTTCCATATGTTGCCCCTGCTCTATAGCTCCCACAACAGCAACACCAACAACAACAGCAACAACAACTAGAGTCAGATACGATAATTCTGTGTCTCTTTCTAAAAGCACAAAATTTGCATATCAAACGCAGCTCAAAAAAAAAAAGAAGGAAAAACAACCCGAAAGCAAGTAAAAACAGACGACGCCGCGCAGTCGCCTTTCATGACAACAACTACAACTTCAACTACAGCAACAACTAAGCAAACAATAACAACCAGAACGAACAACAACAACAACGATTGTGGCTAATGCATGGACAATGTTTTTTTTCTCCCCCCAAAACAATTTTTATTTTCTCGCTTTAGCGCACAAAATTTGCGTATTCTGAACGATACGAAATTAAGTAAATTACAATATTTGTACGACGATTGTCGCAGTCTGTGCTATATTTGCGTGAAATTATTATGGCAATCGATTTGGGACCACACACAAGCTGGCAGGGGGAAAGGAGGCTCTAGCAAGTAAAGAAAAAAAAAAATAGCGTAGAAGAAAAATAGTAATAAAATTGGCGATAAAATTATTATTGATTACTCATACGCCCCATGTAACGGGCTAATGAAAACGGGCAAACTGCGATGGGCTTTCTGCGAATAATCGATAACGATGACGATGACGCGATCGCCAGTTAGAGATAGCAATAGCCAGCAATTATTTTCGTCATAAGTCAGCCAATGCGGCGGCGGTAGCGGCGACGACGACGACGACGAGACTTCTCCGCTGCACTCGGCTTTGAAATCAACTCAAAAAGCTCGCCTTTTGGCAACCGACGCTGCACGGGGAGAAAAATTGAGTCATCTAGTCATGTCTGCTACAAAAAAATGCCAAATTTGTTCATTAAAATTACCACAAACAGAAAACAGAAATTAGTTGTAACATTTCTTAATCTCAATATTCTCATTTCATAAAGTGATAAAACCTAAAACATAAAAGCATTTCGAATTTAAATAAATCCACTTGTGGCTTGGTAATTTATTTTTGAAAAAACATTGAATTGGTTAAAAAAATTATCACATAAAAATATATACGTGTATGAAACCCTTACAATTCGGATATATTAGGCACAAAAACAAATTATTGGCAAAAATCACATATTTTTCCGATATGCGATTAAAATCTTAATAATTAAATTTGAAAAAAAAACACTCTTTAATATTTTAAAATTTTATAAGGACTATCATCATTTAAAATGTTTAAAATTCTTTAAGATATGGGTAAGATATTTTAAACTCTTTTTGATGTTTTGTAAACCAAATAAAAACTAGAAAAGACAAGATTTCCGAATTGAAATTAAAGCATTTCTTGGCTTAATTATGATCGAGGTCAAATTCGGATCCCTGCTCCAATTGAAAGCCTTGTTTCTTTTTTTTTATTAAAATTATGTGTATAACTAAACGAAACGAAGATACTGATCATGTTAGCTTAAAGTTCTCCTTGAATAATATAGATTTTAAGACAGAAATACAGCTACAATAAATTTATTCTCAGGTCTGCAGCTCTTATAACTTTTATCCAAAGGGGTCTCCCATAGAACCTGATGTTTCATCTAATTTTTCCTCCATAACAAATACTACATATTTTCTCCCAGTTTATTGATGTTGTTGTGCTGGTTTTTTCTCTCTCCGGCGTTCAGCTGTGTGCGTTTACACAGCCGTAGTCATGCATATATATATATATAATTGTTGTGCTTCGCACACAAGCTTCCAAATAAGGGACGGCACATGTGAGCTGAGGAAGCTATAACTATCGCTGCGGGCCACGCAAATCGCTGGCGTTTCCACTTTCGCATAGATTTCGGGGTAAACCAACGCATGCCGCCAAGCGGGAGTCCAGCGCGTTGATGCAACCGCCTTGAAAATGGTTCAGTTGTGCCAGGTGGTGACAAGTCGCCGGCCCCGAAAGCGATCGCCGATCAATGGCGACCAGGAGTCGTCGTCGGTGGTTGTTGGTTGTCGCCGGTTGTTTGCCAGTTGCCGCTGCCGCTGCCGCTGCCACTGCTGTCGTGCAACATATGGCAGCGATGACAACGCATGTTAACAGCTTTTTAAAGTCGTTGCACAACGCGGCAGGCGCAGAACAATGCCACAATTCCCAGGCCGATAAGCCCCGCCGAATCGATGTTTTCAACTCGTACTCGTACATATACAAAAACTTTAACCTCCCGAACCCGAACCGCAAAAGGCAGCCAAATTTGGCTGAAATCCGATATGAAATGTCCCGAAAGTGCAGACAGGAAATCTCACGCGTGCCACAGAGCACTGGAGCGGATGGAGCTCGGGTAGAGCTCTCTGTGGAGAGTATATTATCCAAAAATGCGGTCTGGCGTGCCTTTGAATTAAGGTATCGATTTAGCCTGAGTCTAAGCCTGAGGCTAAAGCCCAAAGCTGCTCCTGACAGTTGGTCATCTCCGTCAGTCATTTTCATTCATTGTTGGCGCGCGCTCATTGTTGGTGTGAAATTTAGCACAGCAGCAACATCACATGCAGCAGCAGCAACAGCAGCAGCAGCCGCAGCGGCAACAAGTGGCTGCGGTTGCAATGAATCCGCATAACAGACATACAACAAACGGACGGACCGAGACTCTTAAAATGCGGCAAATATTTCTTTAGTTGCCTCGCTGGCTGCTGCTGTTGTTGTGGCACGAAAATACTTTTTAAATGCGCTGAAGCGTCAAGTCAAGTCAAGTTGAGGCGAGTCGCGTCGACTCCAGACCCAGCTTTCAGCGGATACGCACAGGATCAAGTGTTATAAATGTTAATTCGCAAATAATTGCAGCAGCAGCAGCAGCAGCTTCGCGAAAAGTCTCTCGCAGAATTGCTTAATCGGCGCCAATCAGACGTAGGTTCTCCCCTGTCTGGAGGAGAGTCCACAAAAAAAATAAAGACTGCATCTTTGGGTTTAATTGAAAATTTATGGCACTTTCATTAGCGCCCAGTGGAAACGTGCCATTAGGGTCTGGCCTAGCGCGAACTCTTGGATATTCAGGAAACAGTGAAAATACAGATCTTGTATTCAGAGTGTATATGGTTTATATAGTACTGTAACTCTCACATAAGTTGTGTGGATTTCAACATTTGACTTTATTGTGGGCAGGAAATGAGCTGAGCTGAGCCGAACATCGATTGTTGTTAACTTTTGTTAACCGTGCGGACGGACTGTGGGTAGAAGTCGGCTTGCCACTGGCCCGTGTGGGAAGTCCGCGTGTGCTTCATTATATAATGAATCGGGAGATGGGAGATGGCGATGGAGATGGGCACAACGCAATCACAAATAAACCAGACGCCAGCCCAAAGTTTTTGCCTAGAATTTATTACCGGCTATGTTTTTTTCATCTTACTTTTCTTTTTTTTTTTTTTTGCTCTTCCCCCAAGTACAGTTTGGTCGGAGTTTCTGCTGGAACTTGCCACAGATTTAGATGGCTAGAAGCTTGCCAAGGGAAACTTGAAAGTTTATAATCATTTTTAGCAGATAAAGTTTGCTCAGTATTTGTCAACAGTTTATTGGCCAAAGCTTGTTATTTGAAAAAGCATGGGAAAACATTTTTTTGGGGAAAACCATAAGTGGGAAGGCAACTTTTTCCTGGCTGCGAGATTATAAGCAGGAGAAGTGACACTTTTTAAGGGTTTAAAAACGTGAATGCCTTAAAATGTTACTTGTAAGAGATTTTAAAACTTTATTTTCTTTAATTTTGGTCCATAAATTGAATTTATTTATTATAAATTTAAAAGCAAGTTTATGTTAATAAATTTGTATAAATTCTTGCTGGAATTTCCTTAGCTTATGGAACTTTCCATATTATTTAAAGCTTTTAAAGGAAATAACAATAAAATTATTAGAAATTGTTGTTTTACTTTAAAGGTAAAATAAAATAAACTAATAAATACCGATAAATAATTTTTACCTAACAAATAATTAGGCCCATCTTCAAAGGCATTAATTTCATTAACGTTTAAATTACAGTTTCACTTTAAGTTCTTTAAATTATGAAAAAATAAATTATATTTTATTGGAAATTAATAATTTCAAATTATTTATTATTATCAATAGCTTGGTTGAGCTTTTATACATAAATGAAAATAAATGTAAGAAAGCACCTTTTCGTGGATTTTTTCTCGGTAAAAATTTGAATAAAGTTTCAGTAATTTTGACTAAGTAAATATAGTATTAAATTCTTTAAACCTCTATCTTGACTACAAATTTTCCTCCCTAGAAAACCCCCACACCCCTATAGTTTCCACCAACTTTTCGTTAACGCTGCCACAATTAGGCAAAGCAAACATCTTCATACAAAAATCCACGCTGTGTGGCAACCGAGAGGCATCGGTAATATAAAAAAAGAAATATTCTCAGCCATAAATTGGTCAGTGAAGCGGAGCTGCCTTTGCCTATATAAGTAGCTAAGGCGGGGAGCGGTGAGCTTGGCTATAGGAAAATCCAAATAAACTATAAGTTTCCTCTGCCACGCTCCACTGAATGGGCGTTGCATTGGGCGTGGCTCAGCGGCGCTAGAAGAGCTCTGGACTCAGGGGGAGGGGGCAGGAGGAAGGTCGCTGAGATTTCAACTCGGATAGCAAAGAATTTTGATTAACTTGGAAAATCATTGGAGTAAGTCCGGGAGGAAAAAGAGGAACGAGCAGCAGGCACAATGTACGCATTATTTGTTTGCATTGCGGCCAATAATTGCTTAACTAAATGTGAGTCCTGAAAGGCCGAAAGCGCCTCGTTAAGGTCCCTCAGACTGGCTTTTAAATAATCACAATGAAAGCGGGCCGGGCAGGACAGGCCACAAACAAAAAATAAATAAAACACAATACACGGGGAATAAAAGGGAAAAACAAAACGAAACCAAACGAAACCGAACTGAACTGAACCAAAGAAAAAAGCGCTCACAAATTGTCATTTCTTAACCTTTTCAGATTGCGAAGGCGGCGCAGATGCGGCAGGAGCAGCAGCCGCAGCAGCAGGAGGAGGAGCAGGAGTTGGAGGTTGCAAGTTGCCAGTTGCAAGTTGCCCAGTGGCCGATCGGTCGCCAGAAGTTGCCGACTCACAATGTGTGTGAGCGCGGGCTTTAAGAAATGCCGAATTCCAGAAGCTGCAGTACAATCAGTTGAATTAAAAAACGAGCGCACAGACAGAGGACGACGGCTGGCCGGGAATGGAGGGGGAGAGCTGAGAGCTGAGACCCGAGAGGGGGCCCGGCTGGAGTCTGGACTCTGCTGGAGGATCGTCGGCGATATCATCGCGTGGTGAACGCGCGCGCGCGCAGCTGCGGCGACTAGGAAATTAAGAGGACATTGTGGCGGCATGCGGTTAGAACTTGAAGCGGCGGCTTAAACACAAAATCCGCAAACTGGCCGAAAGATTCTTTGCGTGGCTGCGTTGTTGGTGGCTTTCGGACAGCTGGACATGTGGACATCTGGACGCTGCTGCTGCTGGCTGACAGAGGTCGCCCTCGTACGTAATCGACGAGCATTGCAAATGCTTTTGTCCTCCTGCGTCTGCGTCTGCATCTGCGTCTTGTGCTGCGCACGTGGCCACAGCCCCCCAGAAGGAGGCAGGGACAGGAACGGGAGCGGGAGCAGTTGCAGGAGCAGCAACGGCAGCCAAACAGCAAATCATTGAAATGTCGTTAGAGGCTCGAGCGGCACGCAGCGTCGATAGTCAACGAAACCGCAAAATGCTTTTAATTTCTCAAACTGATATGCACCCAGGCTCCCACTCTTCGCAGGAGTAGAAAAACAGGGCCAGAGGTTCAATCTAGGTGGGGTTTTGTTTTATTTTGTTGCTGGGATGGCTTCAGAAGGCAGAAATAAGAGGGAAGTACAGCCAAAGCTATGCAGAATTAAAGGACTTTATATTACATTTTGCAAAAATTTAAGAGAATTCAATATTCATAATTTAATAGGAAATATAATTCGTATCTAAAGTAAATTAGGTATTTCTTCAGGAAAAATATATTTTAAATGGAATTCCGCATAAAATTGCTCAAAAGTTTTGAGAAGCATTCACCAGGGTAACTTCAGGGAAAATTCGATACTATTGTTCGTATATTTTGACTTTGACGTCAAGGAAAATCAACAAAAGATCGAAAAAATTAAACAATAACCTTTTTAAATTATTTGTAATTATTCCAAAAGCCCAAAAAATTCTTCTTATCAACGATGACAACGTAGAAAATGGTATTTTATCGAAAATCAGTTTAGAATTAATACAACTATTAAATATACCCACAATTTGTTGAAAACTCTAAGCACGCAAAACAAATAAAATTTTGAAATAAATACAAAATCATAAAAGCCAACAATGCTGCAGTGTTTTTTTGTTATTTATTTTATTGGTTGGGCCACGTGGGCGGCTTGGATGATGACGATGATGATGATGCGCAGGTGAGCGACCATAGAAGGTAATCTATGTAGCCACGACACCCGCGCAGATCGATGGATCGCACTCTCGATGCTGATATATAACGTACATAATGCGAGCCAGCAAATGTGTTGGCCAACTGCGAAACAGCAGCTGAGCTCTCGGCCCACTGCAAGTCGGCAATTAACCTTGGCTGGACAAAGAGTTGGCGGCGGCGGAACGACCTACAGCAGCAGCGGCACAAGTTATGAATTTTATCAGTCAAGTCAGCTGGCAGTCAGCCAGCAGTCTGAACACACCAGGAAAAATTTGCTAATTATAAAAAAATGGTATTGGAAAAAATGTAAATCAAGATATATTACATTCCAACAGACGATTTCTATGTTATAAAATACAAGAGTAAACTTCTGAAAGCTAACTTTATTGAATGTAAAAGTAAATCAAACTTTAATTCAACTTTTTTAAAGAATTTTAAATGTTTGAATTAATAAATTAGTATAAAAAATAATAATACCATTTGTTGGGTATTGTTTTTATTTTCAAAGCTGCCATAATTTAAGAAACGATTTCATTTGATTTCTTTTCTTTACTCAAAAACTAAAGACCCCCAAAAATCATCAAGTTATGACGAATACTCTGTAAGTTATTGCCTTTAAATGAGGCTCAAAAATTACCATAATTTTCTTTGTGTGTAGACAGCAACAACTGATGACCTGAGCCGGCGTTGGTGTCACACCCACAACATTTTGGCGTTCATTCATCGGCCCATGCTGAATGGAAAATGCTGAACTGAGTGGAGCTGCGCTGCGCCGAGTTGAGCCACCGAAAGAGAGGGTTCGGCGTGGTGGCACACGTCATCGGGGCAGTAGAAGCCGAGTGTGTGTGTGCCTACGCCGAGAGGCTTTTGGCATTGAAAAGTACGAGCCACAAAACGCGATTTGCATGCCAAGCCAAGCGACGGTGGCTAAGGAGGAGGAAGAGAAGGAGGAGGAGGGAGCCTACCGACTGGCTGACTGACTGACTGGCTGTTGGTGCATGACGAGAGTTCCCTCTGGTGGCTCTGATCGATTTATGAACTCGTCGCCGTGACGTCACAGGCCCCACACAAGACGGACTCTGGCTCAGCGATTGTGGTGGAAGCGGAAGCTCTTCTACCAAAACATCGAGGGGAAAACGCAGAAAAGATCAACTCGAAAAAAAAACACAGAAATTCATTCATAGAGGAGTCGGCGGCAGCCCACTCGCAGATTTCGACTAATATCTGCGGCGATGTGTAGGCTAAGTATTATAGAAACGTTGGACCTGGGTTCGGAGCCGTGGATTCGGGGTCTGGCCTTTCGGGCTTATCGCGTCGCTCTTAACCTTGCTCTTGAAACGGCTTTTACATCGTACAGCATTCATTCCTGTATCGGGTTTTTGTGGTTTTCTGTTTATTATTTTATAATATTGCGCTAAATAATATATTCATATTCATATATTTATGTACTTCTTGCGTAGATACTATTTTGTGGTTTTCGTTTGTTTTTTAAACATATTTCTTGATCGCTTAGGGGGTAAATTGCTTTAGGGTTATTGCTGCGGCGCATTGCACGATCCATTAAATAATAAATTTAACTAGTATTAAGGGAATTACGTTGCTTTGCTCTCTGTTTGACAGAAGTCTGATCGGTAATTAATATTAAATAAAGTGTGTGAGAGAGTAAACATAGGGTAATAAATTAAATTTAACTTGATGTTTTTTTTTTGTGTGCGGCTTTGAGCTGTTTTTTAATTTGGTATTTTAAATTTAAATGTACAATAAATATTAGTAGAAAGAGTGTCGTAAAGCAAACAGCTCAAAGTTGAGTAAGTGGCGGCCATGTTGCACAAAGTCTTTAAATAAAATATTCCATTTTACAGGACGTTCATCATGCAACATTCCAATTAGTAGAGAGGTCAATGGAAAATACTTTGAGCCAATTTTAGGGGCGGGATCAATCAAATCAAATAAACATAACTACAAAGTCGTAAAGTCGTAAAAACTACTAACATTAGGCTAAACGAGTCCGGAAAATACGCTTAAACTTTATTATTGAGCACGCTCATCACACTCGCAAACACACACGGATTCGGATTCAGGAAAATGGGAAATGGCCGCCGGCGCATTCGACATTTGTATTTGTTTTATTATTTGCTAACGTATCAACTTGTAACTAAGTACTGTAAACGCAGCGCACTCGAGCTGTTTACCCTTTAGACTCTGTCCAGCAAATCTTTAATCTTTACGGAGGGGAAAGTTTCCCCTAGTTCTAGTGGTTCCTCTGACTCTCTTCCTTCTCCTCTAGCTATGTTATTGCACTTACTCGGTAATAAAAAGGACTAACTAAAGCAGTCTCGACTGTATCTGTGTCTCGATATATCTGTGTCCGTCTCTAGTTCGGTTCGGTAGAATGGCACTGGGTTTAGGAGCTGCAGCTGATGCGACAATTGATCTATTGCTATTGGATGTACATGGAGGAGCTGCTGAGCTGTAGCTTTGATATGGCACAGTCGCCTTTAAGTAAGAGTCTTGACTAGTATACAAAAAATAAAAAAAAAACACTGCTGTCGGTAAACAAGAACAAAACGAGCGGCGAGATCGTATTGGCCATGGATCCGAAATACGAGTATCGAAGTTCGATCGAGCCATTTGCTGCACTTTGGATCTGCTAAACATATATAAACTGCTATAAACTGCTGTCTAACTAAGAGCTGGCTTGGTTTTTGCGGAACAGCGCTGAGGTGTGCCTTAAGTTTTGACATTATGTTTTTGCTTTCTTGGAAACCAATTAAGCGGTTTGGCAATGTTTATGAAGGTAGGTATGTTTTTTACTAAAAAAATATGTCTTTTTGTGCTATTTAAACTGAGAAAAGTGTCTTTTTCTTGAACTGTAAGAACAGAAATATGATTTCTTATTAGGAAAACAATCTGGAATGTTGTCGTTGAGTCTAGTTAGGATTAAGGAACTCTGATCTTGAAACCCTTTATCAGGCTGTCCGCCGAAACCAAGTCCCAGATATTGCCTAGAGAAATACAAGGATCACGGATCTCGTCCGGTTTTAGCGCTGCGCATGCGTGTGCGACATGTGCGAGTGCGTCGAATGCGGCGGCGGCACGTGCGGCACATGCGCATGGTGCGCATGTCCGCCGTAGGCCTGGGCGTGGGACAGGGGCGACGCCTGGCCGCCACTATAGCCGGACTGCATCAGACTCTGCTCGAGGCTGTAGTGCGAGGGCGGCGCCGGCGGGTGCGCCAAATGAGCGTGCCCATGGTGACCGTAAATCAATTGTCTTACTTTGGAGTCCTCGTCGGCGATGTTGTAGCTGAGCTCCGTCTCCTCGAAGCCGGTGGCCGACATCCGTTGGTCGCCGCCGCCGACGCTGGGCGGATCCGGCGAGTTAAGGCAGGTCTGGATGAGCTGTTTGCCCGCCTCCGAGGTGATCATCGGCTGCAGCTTGCGCGTGGCAAATGTGTACACGTGGCCCGTCTCACTGGCCACCAGCAGCATCACTTGCGTTCCGGTCAGCGTGGACAACTCGTAGGCCTGCAGGAGAAGAAAGAGAGTCGTGTTAAGTACTCGATGGTATCGGTTCGGTATCGGTATCAGGATTGGGTATCTGGCCGCGGAAACTGTCGACGCGTGTGTTGGCCAAGCGGCACATAAATTTCCCCACCAAACTATGCGATTATGTTGCGGCGATAAGGAGAGGAGCCTGAGCGTGGACCGCTTGGATTTTAAATTACCAGAGATGGGAGCGTGACTTAAAGATGGTTTTAGAAAAACTTTAAAAAGTCGAAATGGAACTAGAGAGTATAAACATAGAAGGGGAACTCTAAAAAGCAGGAGAAATGTATTCTAAGTGAAACAGAAACCTAAAACAAAACAATATATGCATGAAAAACATCTCTGATTTAAATAAAACCCATTTTATTGTATCTATCTATGCTAAAACAACTCAAATAAATGCTATAATTAGGTTCCTGTGCAAATTGTATTCATATATGAACGTTCCTACGGCTAGGTTTTCGGTTCTAAAATTAAGTATTCAGGTGATTCAGCTGAAATTGAATAAGGCAGACCTAGGCAGCGACATATTAGCCTGAATAAGTTCTGTGATCTGCACTAAATCGAGACTTTCTTGTTTCTATTTCTGTGACATCAACAAATATTATTGCCCTACTTTTCAGCTTTGCGGCGTCACAACAATTGATATATATGTTTTGTAAAACAAGCTTAATCTCCCATAAAGGCAACCATCCCGTGTCGTGTGTGCCTCTGCCAGCCAAAAGTCTGCAAGTCGAACACTATTCCACCCACGCAAATGGGCCAGAAGTCACGCAACCATCGCGATGGAGCTCTCCGTGCTGGATAGCACCTAGAGCCACTGTTGCTGCTGCACATTAGACGGTAGCCTAAGCTGCCTATCAACAGCTCGTAATTACTATAAAAGCGATAAAGTCGCTGTCTGGCTGACTGGCTGGCTGGCTGGCGGGCAACAGCACTTTTTTGCTACTCCTCCGTGGAGCGGGCAGAGCGCATAAATAACTGGCGAGAAGCGAACGCTCCAGGAACATTTATTAATATTAATGAAATTGTTGTACACATTGTTGGGATTCGGATTGGGATCGCTACGGATCGGATTGGATTGGGTTGGGGTTGGACACATCGATTGGCTGCCAATTTTATGTGTAACATGTGTAAATGCAAACAATTGACACGGTCCGAAAGCGGAATCTGAATCTGAATCGGATTTCGATTTCGATGCCAGCGATTCTGAGTAGGTGTCGATTGTATGTGGTGAGCCTAGGTCCCGACCAGCCAGGGACCTAAGCAGAGGCCAACAATTCATGTCAATTTGAATTTCGAACAAAGACAAAAGGACACGACGCTGGCGAGGATTGGCCAAGGGTAAGGGTGTAAGGGTGAGGGCCAGCGTTGACAGGACAAGAAGGCACAGCCCCAGAGACTGCTGCTCCAGCCAGATGGAGAGTCATTTGTTAGAAGCCGATTGTTGCCTGTTTTGTAGGCTGCCTGCCTGCCGGCCTGCCTGCCTGCATGCATGTGTTGCATGTGGCCAAAAGGCGAGCCGACACGGCCCAGCCACGGAGGAGCCTCTCTGGCCCGGCTTTAGGGGCTTATCTGGGCACAATCTGCCGCCGATGGTGAAGCTTCCGTGCTGGGGCCCCCGAAAACAATTCCCAAGCCAAGCTCGCTGCCTCGTGATTTCAATTTAACACCTTTTGGCGGCATTTTGCGCCTGTGGCTGCCTGCCTCCGTGCCTGCGCCCTTTTGGCCATGGCCAATTGTTGGGAACTTGTCGATATGGGCT
The DNA here is from genome assembly GCA_018904565.1 of Drosophila tsacasi. Lineage (NCBI taxonomy): Eukaryota > Metazoa > Arthropoda > Insecta > Diptera > Drosophilidae > Drosophila > Drosophila tsacasi. The sequence goes on from JAEIHY010019539.1 coordinate 50,732, forward strand.
TGTTGTGCATTATGCAGGAGCGCTTTCGCTGCCGTTCAAATGGATTCGAATCGATCCGCTCGGGCCCACGCAATTAGGCTGGCCAACAAATGAGATCACTTCTGATCTGGACATTAGCTCACTTTTCACTCTTGTGACCTTTTTTGGCCACCCTACTACCACACTACCGACGCAGCCGCCCGCCCACGCCAGAAGATCTGGGCTCGCATCGGATCGAAATGACCAAAATTGGCCAGCGGGAAAGCATGCCAACAGGTTGTCGCTGCGACCACTCTCTGGGCCAAGTTCATTGGCCGCAATTTGTTGGCTGCTCCGGCTGCTGCTAGGGATTGCGCATGGCGGATGGCGGATTGCAGATTGCCTTTTCGCTTTTTGCTCCAGCCGCTGCTGGTAGCGCCAAGTCGCGATCCCATTGTCTGCCTGTCAACTGTCCGCCGGCTGGACATCGATGAGGGACCGCATCAAAGTCACCAAAACGATATATATTTTTTTGGTTTTCTGTATTTTTTTTGTGAGACGCATATTATGGAAGCGGGATTTTGTCCCGGGGCGTGCGCCTGTCATAAGTTTGGCCCCCGAGAACAAGCGAGGCGGAGAACCTTTGTCGTCCCAGGGGTCAAATATTATGGATACCCTTTCGGAAAAGGGGGATATGGGGAGCTTTTTTGCTTTGTAAAAATTACAGAGCAATATGGCATTATGTCTTAAGATTTTATTATATGGAAAAGGAAATCAAAGGTAACTTCTACTACTTCTTAATACTCTTCCTTCATAAATGGTCATTCTTTAAAGTATAAAAAATACCTCAAGTCCTATTTTAACTTCTATTTATTAAGAGTATTTCCTAATTCGATTTCTCATATATTTTGTACACTTCTTTTTTAAAGCTCCAACAACGTATTGGTTTTTTGGCTTGCTTGGGTCAAATATTTCATAAGATTTTGTGTCTTGGCCAAAGATCGTGCTGGGATCGTGATTTAGCGCCGCGATGTTGATGCTTTTTGTCTGATTTTGATCGCGGGCTTGGTTTGTGTTGCGACCAGAAAAGGTCTATTTAAAAAATGTGAAAAATTTCATATGCAGCCGCCAGATCGATGGAAAGCAGCAGGACTGGCGGGAGCAGGAGAGCAAATTCAGTGGCATTATGTAAGTTTGCGTGTGAAAATTGGTCATTTGAAAATACCAAGGCACTGGCGGCCGCATTGCAGCGAGAGCCAGGAGCACGGCACGCATCAATTGCTGGCGGGGGACTGGGATTGGGAACTGGGAATGGGCGGACCGGGGTAGCTAGCAACTAACTGGTAGGCCTCCTTTGAATGCAATTGCGGCGGCAAATTAACATTTTATGAAGCCGAAAACAAAGGGAAATGCGGAATCGTGGGCTACCGTGCTTACACACAACGCCGCCAAAGAGCCAAAGAGCCGGGTTGGCAAAGGAGATTCGGCCGAAAACCGAGGAGGATCTCTGTGGCTACTGTTCTAGAGCTGAGCTCAGGGAACTTTACAGGGCACAGTGGTTCAGGGTTATAGAATATTTGCTTTTTATCATAAAATCCTTATTTTATGGATTATTTCGGACTATAAATCAAGAGATTTAAATTTCGATTTTAAGGTTTAAAATTCAATTTTACAGAAGATTTGTGAAGACCTCTTTTAAAGATAATTTGTTATGCAAAAAATATTCTGAAGAAGACTTTCAGAAGGTAAATAACTAACTAATATGGGTGCTAAGGGTTTCTTTCTAAAATTCTAAGAAACTCTATAGTATTTCGAGGTTTTCCTTTACCTAGAACCAATATTGTTTATGGATTTTCAATCTAAATTTACTTCTAAAATTTCCCTTAAAAAAGAAACCCTGATAATATAATATGACACCTAACTTTATCAACTCTTGTAAACTTAGTACTTTTCCAATAGCAAGTCAAGGGTTTACAACAAAAAGATTAGATAAAATAAACACACTTCTCGCTTTGTTTTTCCTATTGGAACCCTCGTGAAAACTGAACCACTGTCTCCGATGGCCACATGACGATAAAGCAACGCTCTCTGCCGAGCCTAGGAGAGAGTCAGAGAACAATGCCAGCAGCGCTGCTCCTCCCGAGGAGCTTTGGACTCCGACGAAGTCTAAGCCAAGCATTTATTAATTGCACATGCGCTGGAAACGTGGCCCAATGTCAACATCCCAATTGCAGGCCCAATCGTGGCCAATATGGGAATGGGGATCGGATCGGACCTGGAGCTAAAGCTGGGATCTCAGGCAACCCAAAGATCTCTCTTACCTTCTTCATGATGCCCGTCTTGCGCTTCGAGAAGGTCGTGTAGCGACGCAGCTTGTTGTCGATGTATTCCATTTTGATTTTGACACGTCCCTTTGTCTTCTTGCCGTTGGCGGGCGGTGACTTCTTGTTGGGCAGCGGGTTGTAGCCATCCACGTTGTCCTCGACGCCGCCGGCGCTGCTGGCCACGCTGTCGAGTCCCTGGAGCGTCAGTCCGCCGGCGGATCGATGGTGATCCTCGTAGCAATCGCTTCCCGAACGCTTAAGGCCGCGATGTTGCTGCTGCTGTTGTTGTTGTTGCTGCTGCTGCTGCTGGTGTTGCTGCTGCTGCTGTTGTTGCTGCTGTTGCTGCTGCTGCTGTTGTTGGGAGGCGTGCTGGGGGCTGTGTAGGGTCTGGCACTGGGCTGCTGTGGCTCCGGTGGCGGGATTTGGCCGCTGCATGGACGGCACACCGCCGCCGCCGCCTGCGCCGCCGCCCATGCTCTGGAGGAGGCCGCCGGAGGGCGGGCGGGCGCCCAGGGCGGCCACAGCCGGGTTGCCGTACATGTCCGAGGGATCGGAGAGGCTCAGCCCGATACTACTCATCGAGTAGTTCAGGTTGTAGCGCGAGTCGCCCCGCGTCGGATCCATTCTGAGGTAAAAGTTCTCCACCGTGGAGCCGTAGAAATCCAAGGCACCGCGCGCGTCTATTATTGCTACCTTTTCGGTAGCTGTGAGAGGAGATCCGGCCGCGGCACACTTTCCCAGCCGCCACCTTCCTGCGCGCTGCCTCGGATCGGATCGGATCGCTCTTTAATTCCAAAAATAACACACAAAACACACACCGCGCACACAACGCGATTCGGCTGCTGGCTGGCTGGCGTTTTCCCTGCCGCTGCTGCTGCCTGCTGGCGCGGGCCGCTGCTCTGGGCTGGCTCTGCCTGGGGGCTGCTAACTGCTCAGCCTGGTTTTGCTCAGCCTGGTTTATTCCCCCAGATGACCAACTAATTGGACGCTTTTTAACCAGAATTTAACGCGAATTTTAAGTGCAACGCCGACGTTTTGCAACACACACGCACACACGCACACGGCTCGCTGACAGCTGACAGTCCTGCAGTGTTGGAATGCGGCGCAAACCAGGGATGTAGCGCTCGAGTGTTGCAAAGCAGTGGTGTTTTGGCGCTCGAATTTGAATTTCGAGGGGTTCGGTGTTGCAGTTCTAAGTGTGTTGTTTGTTGTTGAGTTTCAGTTATAGTTTACGCTGGTTTTATGTTTTGTATGGCTTTTTGTTTAAGTTGAAGTTCTTATTGGCTTAATTTTTTTTTCAATAGGTTTTGTGTTGTCTTTTGTTTAATTTCTGGTGATTTATTAGCTTTTTGCTTAAATAAATTGGCTTCTTTTGTAGTTTTAAGAAATCTTGTTTCTGATTTCAGTTTATTTTATGGTTTATTAGATTCTTGAGTTTTTTTTTTATAGTTTTCATTTAATTTTAAATTACGTTTTTCTTGCGGGTGTTGATTACTTTTTTCTTATGAACTTTAAAGTTTGTCATTTAATCCTTGTTGCTTTTATTTAATGATTATTTCGGGTGCTTATTTATTGTTTAAGAGTTTGTCTTGTTATTAATCCAATCATTCAATTTGAACAAATATAATTTACTGATTCAATAAATTCTTTTAGCACTTTTTGTTTAATTTTATTCAAAGTCTCGTGTATCTCGTTTTATTCAGTTTGAATTATTTCGTTTAATGTAAGCTTGAGTCTCTCGGAAATCCTTTTTCAGCTGCGTCGGACTCGGCGTGTTTTGATTTTTTGGGTGCTCGATTATTATAGAAATTATATTTGGATATTTGTTGGCGCTGCTCTCCGAATGTGTTGCATTTAGTTTAGCTTATTTGTCGTCGCTCGGCGGCACTTGTTTGGACCGCTGTTTGCTTTATTTGTGGCGATTTTATTGTGGTTCATTCCAAATACGATTCGGAAAACGGAAAATACAGAGAGCTGAGGGCTAAACTAGCGATCGATGGCTGGCGTTGTGCTTCAGATGGCGTGCAATCACCTAATAAACTGCGGTGTATAAACAGCGACGACGTTCGTCCGATATTCCAAACTTGGCCCGGACCGGTTTTCTCTCTTCCACGCTCTCTTCTCCGAAAGAGAATTCTCCAAAGAGACTTCTTCCAATCCCAGACTGCGCTCACCGCTGGGGGAGTACATAAGCGCGGAGGGGTATTTCGTCTTTCATTTTGCAGAGGCGGCTATGTTTATGGCTTAATTAATTAGATATACATATCTGGCGGATACGGCGAGTGTGTGTGTCTGTAGCTGTACCTGTATCTGTATCTCTCGCCACGCCCCGCCCCGCGATATGCATACTCATTCGCCGCGCAGGCGCATAGATCGAAACGGAAAGAAATATGATGTGAAAAGCCTCTACAAATGCTGCATAGCTCCTCCCCCATGAAGCGTTCGTGATTGAGTTTTGTAATTACACAGTACGCCATTTTTTACCAGGGGGCCTTATCAGCAGCTTAATTTGTGATTTTTTGTAATTGTTTCTGATTTTTCATTTTATTTTCTCTCTCTCTCTGTTTATCGATCGACAACATTTGAGGTCCCCACGAGAGACGACAACGACAACGAAACAACAAAAAGCGATACACTTAAACTATGCCAGGAATTTTTGTGAGCTCGGCCAATATGGTCAGAATGCTCTAGAGGATTTGCGTGGTGGGCCCCACTTGTACACAGGAGCACGAGTATTTCGCCATGTCCTTAAATAGAGGTTCGCAAGAAAATTCTGCCCGCGAGCGAGCGAGGCATCAAGGCATCAAGGCAGGGCAGAGCGAGAGGGTGGCCACGTGCAGTGACTAACAGATAGCAGGAGATATAGCCACCGCTGGATGAGTACACTTCGATACATCGATACACTCACCCGGGGGCTCCATCTCCTCCAGCCTGAGCTCTGAGCTCCTCGATGATGCATTCCTCGCAGCAACTGCGACTGCGACTTTTCCCCCAGCTGCAAATGGTCATCGTTGCCTTTTCCAGCCATCGGTGTCGTTGTCGCCAGCTTGTCTCTTCCGCGAATAAGCCTGGTCTGGGCCCCCAGTCCGAGTCCCGAGTCCCGAGCCAGAGCCAGAGCCAGAGCCAGAGCTAGAGCCCGTTGCCAGGACCAGGATGAACCATGATGATGGCCAATGTCGATGATGTCGCCCCGCCGCCTCGTGCATTTAATTAGAATGAAATATAGGAACTCGCGGCCCGTCCATCTCCGCGATGGTTTGTCTACCTGCCCGGGCTGCCTAATGATTTAAATTAATCATAATGACTGTCAAAATAGAACGTTTGCCGCTGGCCTCGGGCTCATATAAGGATCGATACGCGCAGCGGGCACCCGGTCTTGGGGTTCAACTGCCCCCCCAAGGGCACTGGGAGAAAAGGATACGGAAGACTAGTATGTGATGGATAAGAATTATGATACCCCGGTAATAATGCAGTTATTAAACGGAAATGGTTTCAACATAACGTTAAATATTTTAACTGAAGATTAATAATAATAATATAATAATAATAATAATAATAATATAATATTATTAGATAGATTTACAAGAGTCATCTGATTTTATACACATAAATCGAGAGGTGACTATGATGTTTAAACACTTTTTTTTTTAATCTTAATTTAATCTAACCAAGGAGCCACCTACCTCATAAGTAGTTTTTAACGAGCTGTTAAAATTCCCAAGCACGAATTCGGTAAAACACAGTAAGGAAATCGTTGGGGTGCTCTTAAGAAAAATAAGTAATCATAAAGCTCAAGGATTGGAAGCTAATGTAAACAAAATATTGATGAAATTAAAAATAAGATGAAATTTTAATAATTATAATGTAATAAACTAGTAAAACAGTCTTTATGTTACATTTTCAATAATTTTTTGTCAGCTAAATAAGAAAAAAATTAAAATCTCTTTCCTGACATATTATTTATATTTCTCAAGAAAAAAGAAACGTCCTTAGGTCATATGTAATATGAGGAAAGGAAAAATGTATTATACTCTCTAGAAATATTTGTTCTGCAAAATACACCCTTAAAAAAGTTTTCAAAGGGTACACCTTACTTACCCAAGTGACGCTCCTCCTAATCGGATATATTTAATTAATATTCAATCAACACCCCCTATTTTTGCCAGTGCTTTTCGCTGCATCGCCTGCTCCTGCTGCTGCTGCTGCTGCTGCTGCTGCTGCTCCTGCTGACATTTCATCATACTCACACGGCCCGGCTTGGCCTGGTCTAAGGTTCTCACAATTGTAGACGCGTTCTGTGCAGCGCTTACTAATTGGTTAGTTGGCCGTCGGCTGCAGCCGCTGGATCCCGAGATCTTCGAGTATGCTCCTCCTTTCTCTGCCCCTTTCTCTAGCCGCCTCCCTGGCAGTGGCTCCAGTGCGGCTGTCTTTCTAGGCGAACGTCAGCCTGTCTGGCCCGAAGCGCAGCTCCTCCGGGCTCAGCTGGGAACAACTGCAACATGCTGCAGCTTCTCTTTTTTTTGTGATTGAATTTTCCACGGAATTCTCTGCCGCTGAACATTTCTAATACTTAATTATTTGCGAGCCTTGGCTTGGCGATCTACGTGAGGGAATGGAGGCAGCTCCTGCTCCTGCTACTGCTCCTGTTCCTGCATTCCCCATTATGTAATCCTGCAGAGTTCACCTTCAAAAACGGGGCAACGAGGGATCATCGGGGTATTCTCGGTATATTCCCGAAAATATTTTTAGCTCACGAGGAACAAAGTTTGTTCCATTTACGATGTTGAACTATTTTTTTGTGTGTTTTGTGATTTTGCCCATGCAGCCGGCCAGCTAGATATATATTTCGATATATGTATATATAGACTTTTTTACTATTTATAGAGCTACTTGGGCATTTGCCATAAGCCAAAGCCAAAGTGTTTTAAATAGTCTAAATATGTAAATTTCTTGTATTTTGTCTTATTTAGTATATTCATGGGGGAAGGCGAGAAAGTATCTGATGAATGTGGAGATTGGAATGTAGATTTTGGGAGTTTATCTTAGATTAAACTGATTAAGAAGGGGGTTCAAAAAATTGGAGTAAATATAATAATTTCTTATAGTTATTTTGTAAGATAAATCAAATGAGAAAGGAATCTAATGTACAAATTAAGAGTGCCCAAAAATGTTGCTGATTATTACTTACAAAATGCAAAACAATCTAAGCAAGAATGTTATAAATTTCTCCAAAGATGAGCTACGAAACCATTAGCATAAGATTTATGATCAGAAAATATCATTAATTTCCTTTAACAATAAGTCATAGTGTCAACGAAAATATTATCTAGATGATAAATGTAGATTTTAAGCCAAAATTGAAATCAAAAATCAAGCTAACAAGTATATTCTAAAGTCAGGAACGTGTCAACACCTATTTCAAAAAATACATAATTCACGCAACAAAACGAAACAAGACCCCAAAGACTTATTTAAATCAGAAATTCGATTAGTTCAGAAACTAGGTTGTTAGACTAACTCAAGAACTAGCCACCAAACACACTCCTTTTAGAGGCGAGATTCAAGATCAGGTCGCAATGAATATATCTGATTGAATAAAAACAACGTGCCACATGTGGCATTGCATGATGCATCACCAAAAAAAATAAAAAAAAAGGAAGAGGGAGAAGGAATAAACTCAGGCGTCTAATTGGGCGCTGGGGTGACAATGAACCACTTAAGCATGCCAACTCGGAGGGGACTAAGCCGCAGATTGACAAAAGCCGGCACAGAAAACCGCCAACGCCAAGAGCCAACTCAAAGTCGAACCAATTGGCAATTGGTACAGGCGATCGCAATGTTTCTTGCCTCATGAATAACGCATAAGGATTGCGTTTGGGGCACGGAATCGGAATCGAAATCGGATTCGGGATCGGGATAGGGATAGGGTTTGAGTTCGGGTTCGGGTTCGGGTACGGGTTCTTCGAGGCAATTGACTTGGCCGGGTCTTGGGGCCTTTTGTGTTACAATTTAAATAAAATTGAATCCCCTCTCTTCCCCATCTCCACCTGGGTGAAATGGAACAAAAGGAAAAGCAGACATCAGTCGGGGATATGGGTTTTGGGTTTTCAGTTTTCAGCTCTTAAGCTTTATGCCCCCTTTCAATGGCTTCAAGTACCGTTCCGCTGCGTCTACAGGAAACAAAAGCACCGCTACACCGCCACAATCATAAAACGATTAACAGGTCGTGACCGTTTCACCTGATTACCGGATCCCAATCTCATTTGCATTCATCGCCAGCCCGTCTTTGGCACTGTGACAAGTGCAGGCACTTGTCCGCCCGGGCGGAAGTTCGGAAGCCTCTTCCTCCCCCACTTAGTTCTAACTTCCTCGGTAGCATTTCAATTCACTCATATTTAATTATGAAAACGCACGAAACAGAGACGGGGACAAACAGATTGGTGTTTCGCTGCGTGCTTTGCATCCAAGACGGCGGCTCTGGGTCTCGGACTGACTGACTGACTGACTGACGTCAGGTTGGGCTAAGACCAAGTCGAGGCCTCCACAAATTAGAACAGAATTATCCCACGCATCTCGGATAATGTACGCGAAATACTTGATCGATTGCCGGCGATCGATAGTTGGTTAGGCTTGTTCTTGCACAACGAGACGAGGAGGACCGTACCGTACCGTCGTCGTCGTCGGAGGAGCCATCAGCCATCAGCCTCGGCTCGAGATGAAGCTCCAGCATGAGGAACAGCCAGCAGAGACAGAAAACAGCAGCTTGGGATCGTCAGATCGTCGATGGCACAACAAATTTCAGCGCGTAGAACGGTAACTTATTTTTTTCTACCCGCTAACTAAGGGGTATTTTTTAGGGTATGTTGGGTTGAAATAGTTTGGGATAAATCCAGATTTATATCTTGGAAGATTAACCTCAAAGTGTAGGGTTAAATAATTTTGTTACTTAATAATGCATGCAGTAAATATTTTAAGTCATTCTGGAAAGAACGGAAAGGCAAAGAAAGATGCCATTACTTTAGACTGGGTTTCGGCATACAGCTCTACTTAGGGATAAATTTATCGCTCAATATCAATAGAATATATCGAAATTTTTACAAAAGTTTATATCTGAGTTATCGAAAAGTATCGATTTTAAGGTAGAAATATTTTTTATTATAGAAAAACTATAAAAAATGTTTTTAAAACCAACTGTTATTTTACCACTTTTATTATAAACCTTTTTATCTTTTTATGGTGCGATATGGCAAATAGAATTGCACATAGAGTTGAAATATCGATTTTCAGCATTTATATTATATTTTCCCCCATCCCTAAATCTATTTTAATAGGTATTCTATATTCGTTTAACTCCCTAAAGCCCCTTGAGTTGAGTCCACTTATTGTCAAGAGCTGAGGCGCAGAGGCCAGAGACAGGGTATGCAGCCTCCGCCAGGAGTTGGAGGTGGAGGCTCGCAGCAGAGTCTCCAGCCTGGCTGTGATAAAATGTGCGTAAGTGATCAGTTGGAAGACATCGAAGACTCAGACTTGGACTCGGCCTCGGACTGGGACTCAGACTGGGATTCAGACACTGCCACAGCGACTACTGCGAGCCGTTGCGTTGGGGTTAAAATTCCTGGACTTGTGCGATTCTTAACGTTTTTTTTTTCAGCTGTTGCTTTCAACTCTCTCGGCACTCGGCAGCATTTTAAAATTACAAGTATGTAATTTTACTGAAATCAAGCGCTCATATGAAAATTCCATTGCCGAGAAGCTGTCGATCGATCGATCTCGCTCAGCTCGCTGCTGCCGGGGCAATTGTGGAGCATTTTTAATTTGTGCCTGGAAATCAGAGCAGCAGCCAGGGCAGAGCCGAGTCCAGAGTGGAGTGAAGTGGCTGCCACTGGACTCTGCGGCGACCTTATCGCGCCCACTGTGCACAAATGCACACACAAAATGTCAATTCTGCGCACGTCGCTTCACCAGGCATCCCAATCAGTCGTGGCCCAGGCCAGCCAGCGATCCGGCGAGAGAGGGTGGAGCAGGAGCAGGAGCAGCTCCAGCCTCAGCCTCAGATTCAGCTCCTTCTGATGCCTGGCTGGCTAGCTGGCTGGCAGCTCGTCATCATTATCTCTGCGCTCTGCCAACATCACAAATAATATGAGGAAAGCGCAAAAAGGGTAAGACAATCGAGGGACAGAGCAGGGAGCGGAAAGCAGAGAGCCAGGAGCAGGGTCCACGACTGGCCTGCAAATAAACTATTTCAATCAATGCGTTTGTCGTCGGGCCATCGCTCGATCGATCGCATGCCAAAGGCAGTTTAGGTACGATGAGTTGTGGGCTCCTCGACTTGCTTTTCTTCAAGGTATTTTCGGTGGCTCGCGAGCTGGAGGTGGAGATGGAAATGGCAATGGCATGGAAGGTGAGGTGTTGTGAGATGTATTTCTGTAAATTCTGGATTGTGACTTTGTGGGATTACAAAATTCCTTTAAAAATATCATATTTTTCGTGGCAAGTTTCATATATTTTATGTATTTTGTGATGATTATATTTAAAATTAGCTTATGATTACGTATTTACCTATATTATACTTAAAACAATAATTTAATTCAGCTAGTTATAGTCGTAAAGTGTTTTCTTGTTAGTAAATATTTGCCCTTTTTAACATTTTCAAATTTGAATATAACTGCCAAGCAGTTACGTGCTTGAAGAATTTGTTTGCAAACAGGAAGTTATGCCAACTGCTTTCATTGCTAGATAGATGGCGCCAGAAAAGTTATCGAACTACTTGATGCATACTAAGCAGTTCGATAGACAATTCTTGTTTGCACTGCTTGGTAAGCAGTATATTTAAAAACTGCCCGGAAAATGTGGACTTTAAAAACTTCAAAATTCAAAATAGCTTAGGCAAAAACGTAAAAATTAATTCAAAAAAATTATTCTTAAATGTTTTTTTCCGAAAATTTAAAAAAAATACATTCTTCAAAAATTAAACATAAAAAAATACATAAAATTAAAAGCTTTAAAGTTAATGAAACAAAAATAATGAAATTGTTTAATATTTACATAACAACGAAATATGAAATATTAGATAAAAGATAACGATTAAAATAAAGATTATAATTTTGTTCCCCTCAAATTTAAATAAAATCCACAAATCAATATACATTTTAAGGGAAATGATCAAATTTTTCAACTTTCTAGTAAAGGTATTTAAACGTAATAATTAAACTAGAGGATTAAACGTATACCGTTTTCTTACAAATTCATAACGCATTCATTGACTCATTCAATTATTCAAAATAAATAAAATAAACAATGAATAAACCCAACACCCTTAAGCATATTTTCCACAAATCCCCGCTTAGGAAAAACTCTGGCTGTAGCGTTTTCCACCTAATTGCAGCGTACCTTAGCACCAATTCGAAATGCAGCCAGTTCAACGACCCCAAAACTCTTTTCCCAAAAGGGGTTTGGGATTCTCTTGGGTTCTTCGGTGGCTTCTGGTGCTTCTGTCTCCGTCTCCGTCTCCGCTTCTGATTCTGATTCTACTTCCACTGAAAGCGAGCCGTTCGTTCCCTGTGCTCACCCTGTGATTGCTGATGGCAACAGAAATTAATAATATTTAAGTGCTGATCCGGCGTAATTCGCCCAAATTCGCGCCAATGAAAGTTCGGTTCGCTCTTCGGCGAAAAGTTTTCGCTGCTGGCCAGCAGAACTGTCTTCTGGCAGAGGCAGTGGGGAGGGGAAGCCACCACCACCACCTCTAACAGGGCCGTGAGAATAATACCCCGAGTCATCCAGTCATCGAGTTCATTGCGGTTGGGTTCAAATTTAAGGAAGTACAAAGCCATCGATAACGCGTCACTCTTAAAGCAGATAAGGTGACTAATAATAAAAGGTGAATAGCAAAACAAAAACGGAGAATTGAAGACCGAAACAGGCCCACAAATCATTGGCCAAAAACTCACAATTATGGCCATGTTTTGCTCTGATTTTTTTTTACTTTTTTGCATGTGTCAGACAACTCTTGGCGGAGTGCAACGAACGCGGCTGAGAGTTTTGAATTGTCTGGCTCGCCGCACTGCTACTCGTATTTGTTTTGTTTACGCGCCTTCGCGGCTTTTGGCCGTCTCTTATCAGTCGTTTGCCAAAATATAAATATATATAAATAAAACAACAACAAAAAATAAACTCTTTTTTTAGCGCTGCGCGTGGCGATATACAGATAAATACACCCACCATCTGCGCTCGCTTGGGCGAGAAAAAGTGTCAAGATAGATGGATATACAGGTGCCCTTATCTTTATCTTTGGTGCTTTGGGTATTTGCCGGACTTTCACTTAGCTGGAAGTTTACTTGGTTGGTACTTATGCATTTTATCTGTTTGATTTTGTGAGCGGAAAGCATTAACATGGATTTTAAAATTTAATTAGCCTACTTTAAATTGTCATTTAATTAATTTCTTGAAGCTTCTTTGAAAACTTGGATTTTTCAGATTAATTTTAATGCTAATTATTTAAATCTTAAATGAGCAGAGATTGTTGGTATTTAAGGAAGGTATATTTGTTAGTTAAAAGACCTTTAAATGTGATCATATCATTAAATTTTAGTTATTAAATATAAAATAAAATAATGTATATTATATTTTTGATAAATAGAGATGAATATGGAGCTGAGTTGTTAGAAACGCAGGTGTGACCAGTAGAGGGTACAATTTGTATTCCCTTGCAAGGTAATTTAAGTTTAGTAAGAAATTTGCAACGCAGTGAAGGAGTCATTTCAGACCCCACAAATCATATATATTCTTGATCAGCATAGACAGCCGAGTCGATCTAGCCGTGTCTGGTAGAACAAAGAATTTTAAATTTTTTTTCGAAATTTTTAAGGGCTTGAATTGTTAAATTAAAAAAAATAATAATTGCGAAACAATCTGCAAGCCACATTTTACTATATATTCTTATTACTAACAATGTAAAAACTTCCAGAAAACTCAAATAAAATATTGAACATTAGGCTCAAAGTAAACCCCCTTTGTTTTGATTATCTGATTATCTAAAATCAATAAAACAATGTCCAAGGATAAGGCGTACACAGAACTGATACGATATCATTGAGGACAAATCGATCTTGCCTCATCTGCATGATTTCATCAGACTGAACGGCAGTTAAGCCCTTATCAATCAGTTCTTGGGCAATATTGCCACCATAATGCAATGTGCCCAGAATAACAAGGGTGCAGTTCGAAATTCATCATGTTTTGAAATCCACATTGTTTTATTTACGAACAAGGAAGCCACTGCAACCGAGATTTTGCACAACCCATCTGGGCGATGATGTAGTCATCGATATCGCGCCGATATATGTTATATTTTGAATTCGTTGCAATAACTTGACTGATAAGCCAGAAAGAGGCTCTTCTCATCCTGTCATCGACATTACTGGGCTGGCTCTTATCGTCCAAGCGCACACGGGGCGTATGATTAATAAAATCCAAATAAACAAAAGATGGTCAGAGAGAAAGAGATATAGAGACGCAGAGAGACAAGGAGTGGGCAGAGAAAGAGAGATACACACAGGGAGAGAGAGAGAAATGCACACACCTTTGGCAGGTAAAGTTAAGCGACAACTTGACCCAAATTAAAGGCACGAAAACCCACCGAAGGAGAGAGTATATGTAAGCAAGGGACAGAGACAACTTTTACAAATCGCTGCATTTAAATAAACAAAACTACGAGGCGTGCTAATTTTTTATGAATTTCATAACACGATTTTAATTTTAATAAGGCAGCAGCAGCAGAAGTCCCAAAGCTATGCCGCTGCGTATTACGTGAAAGCTCCCTGATGCGTTGCGGCTGCGAAGTCACGCATGCGCGCCAAAATAAACCCCGAAAAAACAAACTCCCAACCCGAAACCCAAGCCCCAATTCGAGACCCAATGCAGCACGAGCCATAAGGCAGCTCTTCTAAGGCAAAAAAAGAGTCTAAACACAAATCGGAGTGGGCAAGGCACCGAAAATTGGACAGCGGCGAGGTGGGAGTTCGAGGGGGAATGGCGGGGGGTTTCGAACTTCCCAGCGGATCGCCGGTTTATGAGGGCGTACATACACATATATATCTGTATATGTATATGTGTATTTATTCGAGTATTTAGCTGCCGCTTCTCCCCGAAAAAAAAGAAGCAAACGAAAATGAAAGCGAGCAGCGGCGCACCAAAGACGCTGGCAGCGGCGTCAACGTTGCCCTGCGTTGGTGTTTGTTTATGTGGTGCTTTTTTTTAATGGGTGTGTATGTGTATGGGTGACGACGACTCTTTTTCTTTTTCTTCGGAGTGCCTTTGTGTGACGTCACTTGTCAAACGTATAACGGTGCATTGAGGTTTTTGGTGAAATAAGGCCACTGAAGATGGAAGTTTTTGTATGTTTAAAGGGGGAATCCTGATTTACTTTTGATTTATTAACATATACCTTATAGTTTTATTTAAATATTTTAAAGTATTACAAGTTTATAATTATGTTACTAAAATATGTAAGGGGTTTTAGCTATATAATACATAATTAATAAACGAATACATGATTTATATTTTGTTTCTAGGTTTTTTATTTCATTGATGATTTGATGTAAATAATTTAAAACAAATTAAATATCAACACAAAATCCCTTTAATTTATTTAATTTGCTTTTTCTTAGCATTTCCCTAGATTTCCTTTTCATTTACTCTCGTTTTTCACGCTGTGGCGCAGCTTGGAGCCAGCCAAGAACTTGCCAAGTGAACTGCCTTGCAACGAGAGTAAAAGTGATTGGGAAAAACTTTTGCTTTTGTTACCTGCTCCGATAGCGATCTTTGCTCTCTTTCCCCCATGCGCTCTCGTCGGCTTGCTCTCTCGTGGCGCTCATCCACAGGTAGTTGCTGTAAAGGCAGCGCAGTAACGGCGACGCGTCGTCGTCATTTTGGGGGGCTTTCGGTGCGAGTGTGTGTGTGTCTTACATGCGGCGCTGCCTTCTCATTTTCTTTCTGTTTTCTGCCTTTTTCTTCGGCGCTGCTCGCTGCCTGCTGCCCGCTGCCTGCTGCTGCTGGCTGCGCCAAAGACTTTTGCGTTTGCGTTCGCCTTTTGTCACAGTTGTAATTTACCAATTGTGAGCGACGGACGCGCGCTCAGCTCCGACTCCGTTAACCGAACACCGAATCCGAGTCCCCCCAGCGAAGACAGGCGGAAAAAGCTCGCTCTGCTAACGGTTCTTCAGCAGGAGGAGCTTCAGCTTCTAATACCAAACGGTCGTCGGTATAAAATCTGTTGCATCATTGCTGCGCCACTTCAGTCGTTCGGCGTGCGCCCCGAGAAGTGCAGTGTTCCACAACAACAACAATAACAACAACAACAAACCACAACAATTTACAACAACATTACAACAATACAACAACACAGCAATAATTTTATAAAAAAGAAAAACAAAAAAAAGTTAATAATGTCCGGCTGCAGTGCTCCTCCAAAGGGCAGCCTAAAATGAAGCAGCCCAAGCAAAGTGTTTAAAAATTGATAAATAAAACTCAAAAATTCCAAACAAGAAAGAAAACATTTCCTAAGAAATTGGCGATGCTTTAGGAAGTAACTCACGAGTTTCAAGTTTACAAAAATACAAAATCAAGTTAAAGAAAAGCTGCCAAAATTAGCGCGCTACAAGGAATCAAGATTTTACCCTCTTTTTCGCATTTGAAAATGCTGAACATGGAGTCGCCGCAGATGTACGCCGATGCCGTTCAGACATTGGCCCAGCTGGACCTCAAGAAGGAGCCGCCGTTGCAGCAGGCGACCATTGGCCAGATCACACTGACGGCCATGTCCACCGCCCAACAGCAGCAGCAGCAGCAACAGCAACAGCAGCAGCAACAACAGCAGCAACAACAGCAGCAGCAACAGCAGCAGCAGCAACATCAGCAGCAGCAGCAGCAACCTCAGCAGGCAACGGATGCCAATAATAACACCCCGCAGGATGCTGCCTTACTCGTAAAGCAGCAGATGCATCAGATGCAACAAGTGGCCGCCGCCAACAACAGCAACCTGCTGCAGAAGCAGATGCTGCAGCAGTACACCACACAGACGGACCTCGACGAGCTGACCACCCAGGAGATCACGCTGGACCTGCAGCACCTGATCGACGACCAGTTCCGGGACACCGAGACTCTGGGCATCTTCAGCGACATGGTGACCAGTCCGGGCGGACTCTCGGCCACTCTGCCGCCCAGCGGGATGGTCAGTGCGGCAGCCAAGGTCCTGCAGCAGCAGACGTTGCGCAATCAACATGGCTATGGCGGAGGCGCCGGCAGGGGAGGAGGTGCTGGCGGAGCGCTGGCCTACATGCCCCAGCCGGTCCATGCCACGTACAACAACTCCAGCGACGAGAACAGCTCGGTGGGCTCCGATTCCAGCACGATCAAGGAGGAGCCCATAGATCCCGAGTACAGGCGGCATCTCCAGGAGGCGGCCAACCAGCAGGCTGCATTTATGGGCAACGGCGGAGGACTCTACAATGGCTACTCCACGGCGGGCAATGGCCTGTCCAATGGCGGAGGCAATCCCATGAACGGCAACACCACGCCCAGCAGCAACGGGAGCAATGGCAGCACCGGGAGCAGCAATGGCAGCCAGTTCACCAACCTGACCACGGCCAATGTCCTGGCGCATCACAATCTGCCCCACTTGGCGGCGGCGGCGGGGGCACACAACCTGCTGAAGCAGCACAGCAAGCTGCAGCAGCAGCATGCCCAGCACCATGGCCAGCAGCAGCATCAGCATCACCGGAAGCACAGCAACAAGCACGTGGACAAGGGCACGGAGGAGTACCGGCGGCGAAGGGAACGGAACAACATTGCCGTGCGCAAGAGCCGCGAGAAGGCCAAGGTGCGGTCCAGGGAGGTGGAGGAGCGGGTGAAGAGCCTGCTCAAGGAGAAGGACGCGCTCATCCGGCAGCTCAGCGAGATGACCAACGAGCTGCAGCTGCACAAGCAGATCTACATGCAGCTGATGAACCATGCCAATCCCGAAGTGAGTCGCGTCTGCCGCAGCTTCCTCAACACCAACGAGCATGCGCTGTAGCAGCTCTAGATACGGATACGGATACGGATGCAGATGCAGAGGCAGATGCAGATACAGATACAGAGATCCGCCGGACGCGTGAAAGGAGAGTGTGAGAGCGAGTGCATGAGAGGTTGGGTGTGTGTGCTTGTTGTGTGAAAGGTCCTGGAGCGACTCTGCTAAATCAAAGATTCAAAATGCTGTGTGGGTAGCTCGTAAGAACCATTTTCCTTTGCTATTTTCATCGCCTTCTCTACTCGTAACTTAAACTTAACCCAAAACATCCTTGTACATTTTCTTCTACCCCCCAACCCCACTCCCCCTCTTGTTATCATTGTAAAGCATATTTTTGTACTTAATTCTTAACGACTGTAACATATATTTCGCACATTTTTTATACACATAATCGTATGCATTATATCTTTATCATAAAGTTAAGCCAAAGAAAAATGTTAAAAATATTTATGTAAAAAAAAAAGAAAACACAAGCAGGAAAGAAAACAGAAAATACAAAAATCTAAAGTTATTTATACCACAAAAGAAGAAAGAAACAAAAAAAAAAAAACAAAAAAAAAACAAAAAACAAAACAATCAAAACAAAAAGTATATAAATAAAATTTGTACATTTCTTGAATGGTGTGTGTGCCGCTTCGCGCTATGCTTCATGCCACGCCCACTCCCAACCTCAGTCCCTGCTTGAGAAACCACAGAGAACCAATCTAGCAAATCTTTAGTCCGTAAGCCGACCATCCCCCTGGAACATCGAGTAACCGCTTTACCTGCACCCTCGAAGGATTGCCCCGAAAAGTCCGCCCCTGCACCCTGCAGGGTCCAGCGAGTCCGCTAAGGGCGCACGGCAATTCGCTTCCGCGAGAGCGTAGAAGATATGAATGCTATTAATTTGTAAGGCCAACGCAATGTTCTCATTTTAATTTATATATTCGTAAATTAAATATACACAAACCACAAAGAAAACTGTAAAGCAAATCTAAATAAATTAAATAAAATTTACAATATACAAAGAAGTTGAAGTGGTGTTCTCACTTATGTTGGGGGAAGTTTAATTTCAGCTTTTAAATGTTTATCAGAGAAACTATATGGCTAATTAAGGGGAAATTTGAACATGTTTAAGATCTCTCTCAGGTTAAAAAGTATTGCAAATTCATCAAATTCATCATAATAAAGTCTATAATTAATATAAAAAGGGTACAAAGGGTAATAATTGAATTTTAGCTTACAAGAAAAGTTTATCTAAAGTTAAACTAAATTTATTTAATTTATTTCTTATCTTAAATGCAAAATTCATCTTATTTTCCCTTAAAACGTACTCTCCTAGGCTTAATTTTAATTTTCACAAATTATCAACAATTGGTAATTAGTTTCCGACCCAATGAGAAGTGAAAAGCCCTGCCAAAAAATGTCTAATAAAATGTCTGCCATATTTAGGCGACAAAAACACACGATCTTTGCTTGAGTAGCCAAAGACCAGCAAGAGACACCCGGCTGTCTCCCCAAGAGTGCGAGGGGCTCTCATTTCTTCGGGGCCGTCTTCTGAGGCGACACGGCAATGCATTTTGGGCTGCCAGGCGCGACAGCTGAGACACACGGGAGCCGGTCGAGGGGAGGCGGGCTGGCTGCTGCTGCTGCTGCTGAGATGCAGATATCGAGGGGCTGGCCAAGGGACAATGTGCAGACCCCCAGACAATTGCAAGGCGACCGTGTTGACACGATTTGACAGTAAGACAAACCCGAAACGAAAAGCAAATTTATAAACGACAAAAGCGAAAAAAGAATTAATGCAACTCGGAAAAGCAGACAAATTAACGCGCCAGAGAAAGCCCAAACAAAGAGGGGGGAAAACGCACTGACACTGCCAGTGCCACTGCCACTGCCCCATTGCCTCCGACCTGGGGCAGATAATCACTTACAGAAATTTTGGGCTCGGGCTAAGCCCTTTTGGAAACCCTAGGCGCTGGCCAAAACTTTCTTTCCATCAGTCTCGGTTGCTGTATCCGAATCCGTATATCTGTATCTGTATCTGCGGCTGCCACTGCCCCTGCCCCTGCTGCTGCTGCTGCGTGCGCCCAATTTGTCTAGCTGCATTGTTGAGTACTTTGATTGATGAAAGCTAATTGCGCATGCACTCTACCCGAGCCCAAAAAAAAAGTGAAAATGCCCCGAACTTGTGGGTGTCGCCTGCCGGCCACAAGCCCAGCGACCGAAAAGAGCCTTCAATTTAAAGCCCGACTTTGATAAGGGTTCTAAGCGGCTTACGGTGAAAGTTGTGGTCTCCCTTTCTTCGCAGCTAATGCAGCCTCGAGTGGCAGATGCAAGATGCAAGATGCATCTGGGTTTTGGCAAGTGAACAAAAATTGCCGCACAATTACTGTTCAACTAAGCGCCAAGCGAGCGCAGCGGCCACGAGGCGTATGAGTTATGAGCGGCGGCAGCGAAAAGTGATAAATTCGCATTCACAGCGAGAAGATGAGGCAGCGTATATGTACATGCAATCTGGCAGCGCCTTTTTTCTCTTACCTGTCTTACCTGTGCGACAAGCTGATAAATGTTAATTGCCCTAATGAAAGGGGCGGGGCTGAGACGTTGACAGGATTTGAATTAGGAAGGGAGCAGGATGGGGGCATTAAGTGGATCTCAAGGGATTTTAAGCGATGAAAAACTTGAAAAAAGGTAACTTAGTAAATTAGCAAGTTATTATAAATAATTGTAAAATTATCTTAGACAGAAGTAATTATTTTATAATGATTAAAATGCTTTCTAGATATTTAAATAGCTAAAATAAATCGAAGGCAAAGAAATTATTGTAAGCATAATAAAAACCACAAATTATGGGTAAGAAACTTAGTGCTCTTAGGAATTTGTAAACAAAATATTGTATTTGGACTTGCCAATAAATGGTTAATCTTTGGATCTTATACTGAAAACTAATAGTATTTAAACACAAGTCTCTTAAAAGGTTTATTATTAAAAGATGAAAGACTAGACCCTTTCGATCACCGTCACTTTCAGTTTTTCTTTGAAGCCCAATATTGAGGTGAACGTTTTTAGATGCAAACCCCCGATCCCCAAACCCGATTCAGTTGTCATCCAATCCATCTTTCACACTTCAGTTCCACTTTGTCCGCTGCGCATTGTTGTGCCTCCGCGGCGCAGTCATCTGGCTCCGCATCTCCTCGAAGCTTTTTTTCTTTTTTTTTTTTAGCTGCAGCAACTATGGAAACCATAACGGAAAAAAGTGGGTTACTTCATTTTTATTTTCATGCCCCAGCAAGGCGAAAGAGATAGAGATGGAGAGAGAGAGACCGACTTTACATCTATCTATCTATCTTTATTTTTGTTTCTTTTTAGCACAGATTGAGTAATAGTTAGTTGTTGTGTGTTTGGCTTATATCTTAAAGCCAGGCTTCGTTCCCTCTCTTTTGCACTGGTATTCGTTAGCCAGTTCGCCTGGCAACGGCGATCGTGCGGCCAACTCGGTTTCACTTTCTATGCCGACTCCAGCGGCAACGGAGACTGACTTTTGCTATCTAATACAGCAGCGGCAACAACAATGGGGCATCCAGATGCACGCAGAGAAAAAGTTGGAGATATTTTTCAATGTTTGAATTAAAGAAAAATGTATTAAAGGAAGTTGAAAGCATTCTCTGGTATTGTTTTTACAGAGAAAGATTGTTAAACTGGAAATTTTGATTTGACTGAGTGCCTGAATGTTCTTCTCCTCAAGATATTATATAAGAATTTGGAATGTATGAACTAGGGAACAATGGAACTATAGAGCATTATAACTTTGACTGAACAGTATTTGACTGAAAAGTATGTCCTAGAAATACTGTTTATGGCAAATGCATGAAAGTTTAATTAGGATAATTTGTTAATTTAGAATATATAATGAACACAAACTATATCAAGCCTGATGCCATTTTCTATATTTTTATTATAAGAAGAAAACCACAGAAATATTTTTTATGTATACATATTTTAATATTTATATATTTAAAACTCTTTTTTAATATCTTTACAATACGAATACAACCATAAGGGTAATAACATCTCTAAAATATTGAAAAATATTGTTTTTTTAGAGCTAAAATTAAATATTGCTTATTTATTTAAACTCTAGAAGTAAATACTTATTCTCTCCGTGTACTAGCAGCTAGCTCACCTCTTTTCCTCTGCGCTTTGATGTTTTCTTTCCACAATACATTGACTATTTTCTTTTCGACGTCGCCGTGCTTGCCGCTGTCTAAGACCCAGTCTCAGTCTCAGTCTCAGTCTCCGGTCTCCGGTCTCAGTCCCGGTCTCGAACCCCAGGCCTAAGCTGCTAAGGCTGAGGCTGAGACTGAGACTGCGGCTCGGCTTCACTCTCAGCTTGCTGCGCGAAGTATCTGCATCGGTGCGAGTATCTGTATCTGAGAGTGTGGGTCTTATGTAATAGCCATGACTGCTGATGTTATTGTTGCTATTGCTGCTTTTAAAGATGCCTTTTCTTTTGTTGTGCTGTCTGCTGCTGATGCCTGATGACCAAGTTAAGATATTATGTTCGTTATGTTGCGCTTATTAACGTGGCCCACAAAAATGGTTTAACGTTTTGTTTTGCTTAAACGAATTTTCCGTTATAAATCAAGCGACGAACCACGCAAAATAGAGACATTTGTGTGGCCAAATGGTGAGCCATCAAATAGATTGTCCATCCACAGACGAAAATAATACCCTTGCTGGGTGTATATATTTTAGTAGTATATAGTAATAGTAATATTGAAATGAAACCCTTACTGGGTGTATATAATATAGTATGTATATGTGGCCTATCTCCTCTCCTGTGATTTTTCACTTACGCAACTTGTTGACGGGGGAAATGTTGGAGTTGGCTACCTTCTCTCGGCTCAATCATTTAAAACAATTACAGAGCTCAGGCAGCAGCCATTAAAAAAAAATAATTTTACGCATAGTAAAAGTATCTTTGCGGGAAAAGTATCTCACCCGGGGGGGGAAATATAAAAAAGTGGTATTTAAGGGCTCTGCACTTGAAGAAAATATTTGGAATAGTAAGATATAAAAATGACAAAGGGATTGTATACCAATATAAATGAGAAGATCAAAATGAAGTCGACTTAATGTTATTTAAAGGGTTCTGGGGAAGAATAAGAAACTTAAGCTAACACTAAAATCAATACAAAAATAAATAACTTTAAAATATTGAAATTTTATTGAAATAGTTAACATAAATATGGAAATAAAGAACCTAAAATTGTTCAGTTAAATAATGTTTTCTGCTTTCTTTTAAATATTATTTAAACCTAATTCACACGAACTAACTTTGAGTAATTTATAAAAATATGAAAATGTAAATATTAAGATAAAAATAAGGACATCTTATAATTATGTAACGGGTTCTAGGGAAGAATCAGTAATCTAAGCTAAAAATATGAGTTTGTAAATATTTTAGGTATCCTTAAAGAAACTAATGGTAATAACTTAAATAAAATAAAAATAATAATAAACAACAATAAAATAATTCAAATTCAAAGAAATAATTATACATAAATATGAAAGAAAGAACTTTGAATTTTTCAATTTACTAACAATCTTCCCGGCTTTCTTTCCCCCTAAATAAAACCCAATTAACTTAAACTAATTACCTTATGGAATAAATACCAAATAAATAGATGGAATCAAAGAAACACTCCATTCAATAAAGCCAGAAAAATAATGGCGATATCAAAAGAAAGCAAGAGGAAGAGGAGACTGGGACACAACAAAAAAACTAAATCTAAACCACTCACCCAAAGACCCATTGGCCTACTTTTCTTACGGAGCCCAGCGAGCAACAACAATAAAAACTATAAGAAAAGTACAATAAAAAAATATACAAATACAACAAAAAAATGCTAGAAAATAATCTCAACGCCAACACACGCACACATGGCTAATCAAGGCGTATCCGTGTGTGTGTGTGTGAGCGTCAAAATTTACAAGGGGCGCCCTTTTCCAAAAAAAAAGAAAAAAAGCTGCGCGCGCTTCTATTTTCAGCTGCGCGTTGGCGTCGCCGTCAACGTCGCTGCCTTTATCAATCTTCAGCTGGGGATGGGGATGAGGTGCAGGGCGGCGTCGACTTTTTTTTTGGGGGTGGTTGGGGGGTTTTCTTGACTTATCTTAGGGCAAGACCCGCGTCCGCTGAGCGAGAGAGATGGCTGCCGAAAGGGCCAGACCAGACACTTGTTGCAAGCAGAACGCCCCGGCAGAGCGCGGCAACAAAAAATTGACCCAATTTTTGTAAATTTTTTTTCTTTACTGCAAACACACACACACACACACACACCCACCGAAGTACAGGCACACGAAATACAAACAAACCTAAATATGTGCCCTGAAGTCATAAAGAATGAACAAGAAATATATAAACGACTAAATTTCGGCACAGGAAGAAATTGGATATGATAAGGGGATGAATTGGAGATTTAATAAGTTTTCCTTAAGTGTATTTTCTTTTATTAAAATTGCTTTATTTGATTTATTTTTATTTTATAATTTTTATGTGAAGAAATAATTAAACAATATAATAGTCAAAGAACCTTAATAGTTTGTGGCATTTCATTGCAAAAATGGAAAGATATTTTTAAATGGGATTTATTTTAAGAAGCTTTAAAGTTAAACTCATTCATTGTTATAAAAACTACGTTTTATTAAGGAAATTAAGCATATTTTAAATGCATTTTGTAAATTCTAAACTTACTCCTTAAGCCATATATTTTTTTATTAGCTTTAAATAAAATATATCATATAATAAATATAAATATATATTTAAATATTATTATTATATATATAATGTGTTTTTGATATTTACCCAAATTAGTTTACAAATCTATATAATCTAAACACGAATTGCCCGTTTCTCCCTGTGTATATTTCTCCCTTAAAATTGAAATTGTTGTTAATTGTTGTTGCTGGTGTTGGTTGTTTGCTTTGCGGCATTGTTGAGTTGTTTGTAGGGGGAGACGGTGAGGTGTGAGGTGCTGCAGCCGCCCAGCAGCAGAATTCACTTTCAATTTTTGTTTTTTATTTGAAAGAAATGTTCTATGCTGCAGGAACAACTACAGCAGCAGCAGCAGCAGCAGCATAGGCAGCAGCCAGAGCAACAAAATTTGTCTTGACTTTGAGCAAAGTAGGTCAGCAGCTGTAAAATAGACTCCAACAGACCAAAAAGCCCCTTAAGAAAAAAGGCAATCAAGTCGAAAAAGAGCGAGAGAAATGTTTGTGCATTTGCCAGTGGAATGTGTATGGATATGTGTATCTGCACGATCTCTGACTCTGTTTAGACGGTGTCTATTTCCCCTTTGGTGTTGTCGGACGCTCGACTGTTTTTCCGGCTTCTCCCCTTGCCATTCGGCCACCCGGAGTCTGTTAAGTAGGTCAGCACTTACGAGCCCGAGAACTTTTCATTTTCATTATCATCATCACCACCATCCCATGTGCAGTCGATGCAGGGAACGAGAAGCAGTATCTTTGAGTATCCAAAATGAGTATGCTCGTGTTGCAACATCAGCGGAGTAATGGCAAAAAGAAATGGTTCAGAGACTTTCAGGTCTAAACAATGTAACTCCATAAAATGTGTGTCTTTCCATAGGGAGAGCGATAAAACAAATTGGAAATGTTTCGTTAAGTACTAGGTTGCAGCCAGGAGATCTTGATGGATCACAACCAGAAACCTTTACAATCTCTAATGAATTCTTTTCTATAATTCCAAAGGCAATATAGAGGAGTATTGCAATATTTTAGTCACTAAATCTCTAATCAAAGCCTCTATAATTTATATTCATCTTTAAGATACTACTTGCCTTAGGGCATGCGTGTATGTTCACATTTATATATCATTGTTTGTTTGTCTCTCTAGATCTTTGTCTCCCTAATGCTCGCTCTCTCGACCAATTTCTTTTCGCTTAAAAATAGCACCAAAAAAAGGTTCATTCTGGTGTCCCAGAGAGTGAACAATAAAATCGACAAAAATGTGTGATTTTCTGCGTCGCATTTCTTATGGCAGCAGCCAAAATCCCACAAAAACCCAACCAAAGAAACGACCCACCACGAGCTGCCAACGAAATAAATAAATGAAATTAAATGAATTACATTTGAATGTAATTAGTATGAGTATACAAATCCGCAAACTTGACGCAAATCATGTGTTATATATTAAGCTAAAAACATGTCAAGATCACACACAAAGTCTTTCCTATCACCATCCCAGGGTGATTGGGGAAGTGGAGCATGTTCAAGAGGAAATGGGGCACTGGTTGCTTAGGGGTTTTCAGAGGGAGATTCGAGACATTTGCGATGAAGTGTGGGGGAAAATTTGTGGTTTTTGATAACAAAAGATAGCTGATTTCTGGGTCTAATAGCATTTGATTGCTTATATATCTTACAAGTAGGTCAATTTAGTTGAAGACTTCCTGTATGCATCGGGGAAATGAGTCAACAGTGACTCACATTTTTCTCAGGTGGGTTTAGCCCTGGAGATTCACGTTTTTCGATGGTTCAGATTCTACACAGAAAGGAAATTTGGTTTTGTCAGTAAGTTATGCCTAAGCCTGACTTAAATTCTTTTGCTTTTAAAATCCAAGTGAAGACCGAGGCTGTACAATTCTTTGCATACTTTACAAAGACAGAGAAAATCACTAAATATTTAACTTGTGATTTAATCAATGTGAAAGTAATGCTTATTATTTCCCGTGCAGTTGCATTTTGGCGCCAAAAAAGTCATAAGGCCCACCACAGCCACCAAAGAGGAGACGCGACGAGCGGGCCAACATTGCATTGGCATTGCCTCATTTCGCCGGCTCGACTCAACACAGAAACCGCTCCGACGCGACTCGGCTTGAGCTTGAAAGTAAAAGTGGTTTGGCTTTCTTTTGTGGCACACGCTTTTGGCGCTGCTTTCCAACACAACATTGGCCACCATAATACGGCATCGGCAACGGCGACGGCGACAAGTTGCCGTGTTGAGTCCAAGGTCAAGAGGAAGACTTTGAAAATGCCTCAACAATGTGGCTGTGTATGTGGATGTGGATGCGGATGGTGATGTCGAGGTGGATGAATAATGCAAAAGAGTGAGAGTTTTAAGGGGGTATACTGAGCCGATATACTGAGATCGGGCTTTGTCTGCTCACCGTTTACCGTTATGCGGGCCAGTTCCGGTTTACGACTGGCTAACTGGTTGGCGGAGACGGAGATCCGACGGAGATGAGCGGCGGTGGCGCCGGGGATCATCTCAAAATGTAGTCCATGTAACTGGCACAGCCCGCGACGACGACGGGTTTTATTTTCTGTTTTTGGTTTTATGATTACGCGAAAAGCAAAAATGGTAAGAAATCATTTAACTCGGGCCCCAATCTCCATATCTCTCTCTCTCCCTCGGCATTTGTATCTCTATCTTTGCGTGCGTGTATCTCAACCTGTTGTCGCCTAAACTCCAAAGCGTTATACATAATTAATAACCGTTAACGGAACTGCAACCCGCAGGAAAAATCTGGGGTTTTTTTTTTAAGGGGGGCCCGAAATATATTAAATAAACGAAGGGAAAGACAGTCATTAAAGCGAGGCAGAAATGCTCACATTAAAATATGTATCTGTTGCAATCGGCCTGAACTAAAAGAAAAATGCATAAGCGTATGTAATATTATTACGATTATATTTTGCTTTTTGGGTAGTTAAAAACAATTAAATATGTGAGCTCTGAGCTGTGAGCTGTGAGCGCCGCCGACTTATATAATCGCTCGCCCTGTTAGCTATGACTACTGCCCCGTGTTATTTAATTGCCTCCAGCCGACGAGAAAAACGAAAACAAAACCCACAAATAAAATGTGTTTTTAACTGTTAATGCAACTGCTTATGAAATGGGGTTGCCTCGACAATTAACTCGAGAGTTGGCCGGCCAGGCCTTTAGCCGGGATTTTATGTAAATGAGCCTCAAGAGCAAGCCAAATATATAGTCCCGATCTCCGAGAAGACAATGAATGAGTCGTGAAGGAAATAAAACCAAAGACCGATCTTAGTGGGTGTCGCGTGGGCACTGATATTTGACATTTGATAGTGCCAACAGCCGCACGGAAAAGTGTCAGAATCAGCGCTCAGATTTAATTGCTATTTACGTTTGTAATTTCAGACAGTCGGGCGTTCTGAAAGTGGACTCTGCAGAGCTTTGGATACGCTTATAATATTAATAAATATTAATATGGTATTAATTAAATATTTATTGGGCTTATGGTTATATGGTTTATGCTTTGAATTTCTTTGAAAGCTTATGAATATTTTATTAATTATCAAACGGTACATGAATACCATATCTTACCTAATGTAATAATACCCTTATTATATATAAGGTATTAGATACTATTAAAATAAATGTTGCATGTAAGATGCATTCATTTAAGAGAACTTAAAACAGCACAGAAAAAAGTGTTAGGCTTACTTTTGACTGGTCTCTTTTATTTTTCATCCATTAAATTGTTTATATAGAATATTAACATTATCCTGAATTAATATACCTATAATTTATATACAAATATATTCCATAGCTTTCTTAAAATGCAATTATTTGTATTATAGCTTAAATTCCTATTATATTCCATTATTAAAATTATTAAATATTTTCCTTGAATAGTATCCACTGACATATTGCTAATATATATCATAATTTTATACAAACCAAACTCAATAAACCCTCTTTATTCCTCTGTCAAGAAAACCAGAAAACCTTAACGAGATAGAGCCCCCAAAAACTGTTGTTTTGATTTATTTCTTTTGGCCTTTTGTTGTTTTCTTCGAGAAAAAAAAGCGAAAGTGGCCAAGCCACAGTCGACACCTTTTCACTTTCAAGGCCGCGTAATCAAAACGCTTCGAACGTTGTCAATACGATTGTCCGCTGCCCAGAGACAGACACCGAAAATACAAAAAGAAAATAAAAAATACGACGTGAACACACAGCAAGGGGAGACTTCGGGGGGAGTCACGCGTGTGACCCACAGCACGGAAGTCGAACACCAAATAAAATTAGAAATAAAAATAAATAAAATATCTTTCGAAGCGTTGGAAATAAACAAACAAAAGATACTATATCGGATCGGGTCGGCTCGGCTCGATCGGCTGGTCGGCCGATCGCCTAGAATCATGAATGGGATGCAGTTTTATAGGCCACACGGCAGTTGGCTAGCGGGTTATATAAGAAATGTTAAATAGTTGACGCAACATCGGATGACTTAGGTCAGTTACGTAAGCCCCCGTTTGAAAAGCGTTTACATTGGGATGTGGAGTTTATCTAACGGATGCGCTTCGGGTAAGCGGAAGTTATAGGTCGCGATTGCTGCGTGTTGCCTGGCTTAAAAAGATATTGTAGTGATTATGGGGATTATAGCGATTAGTAAGAGATTTAGCAGGAGATTGGAGCTGGGAAAACAGGTATTAAAGGATGGGGGAATGTATAAATTGGCTGGTCTTATAAATAACACATTTTCAAGACAATTGACGAGAAAGAAAATTAAGAAAGAAAAGGGGATTGAGTTCTTATGTGTAGTTGAACCAATTTACTTATTTTATTATTAATCTTAAATAGATGAGGTAATTTTTATGAGAGTACAAGTAAAAATTAAACTGTAGCTTTTGAAGCCGATTAAGGGATATTGTATTAATTTTAATAGTCATCTTTAAATTTATTTTAATTAGCTAAATGTTAAAAGGGTTTTCCTACAATTCCTACTATTTATCTGGCATATACACAATTATTATTTAGATAGATAGTTTCTTTTATAAAATAAAGATCTCTTTTAAAAAGTAAGATTTTCAATCATTAAAAACATTATTAATAATAAATAAAAATATAATCCTTATTAATTATATCCTTTTTCATTCTAATACTTCAATATAAAATCAAGAGTTTTAAGCCAAAATGTATCCCCCTCAGAGCCTTCGGAAAACCCCTTTTCCCCAGCTTTCCTGCTTCCCCCTCCCTGTACTTACCAGTTGATAACTCCCGCCCAAGTCGATGAAAAGTGCACTCGGTGGAGTGCTCTCTGTGTGAAAATTGTGGAAAGGAAATACAACAAAAACTTGAACTCAAGTGTTGAAGTGTCTTGAACAAACAAACAAACGGCGGCAACAACAACAGCGGCATCGACAACTGAGCCAGCAGACAGCGATGCCGACAAACACACACGGGACACAACAGGGGTGTCAGTGGTGTCAGGGGGGTGGCTTACCAAAGGGGTAAAAGGGGGCTAGAGAGGGGTCGCTGTCGCTCCACACACTTGTAACTGCAGCTAACATGTTTCACCTAAAAAAAGAAATAAAAACGGAAAAAACAACACAAATTTTTTATTTATTTATTAAACGAAAAGAAAAAAAAAATAGATATATAGGCAAACTTGTTTACAGTTGTTGTTGTTGCTCGCGTAGTAAGCACACACACACACGGGCTCTTTTTGGCCAGGCTAAGAGCGTAGATGTGTGCGAGCGGTATATGTAAATGGGAAGCGCCAAGCCATCCGCCTAAATTCATAAAGTTTTTGAGTTGACAGCAGCGGTTACATCACTCTCCTCCACCGTTATGCGTACGACATTAATTTTTGCATACGGCGACAGCCATAAATTAATTTCTTCTCCAAAATTAAAATAAAAAATATATTAAATAATGCTAATGCAGGAGCAGTTCAAGAGCCATCGTTCATTTTCTTCCCCCGGGGCCCAGTCACGCCGCTGTGATTGTGGTTCCTTTGCCGGCCGCATTGCAAAATGCTCGAGATTTGCCCAATATTTACCATTTCCTCACCAAAAGCCCGAGCATTTTCCTCCGCAGCTCTGTTTTCCTTTCGCTTTCATTGACGCGTGAAGTGGCTCAGAGCGTAGGGCAGGAATATATAGTGGAGTTGGAGCATAGTGCATACAATAGTGGCAGTGGAAGCAGCAGCAGCAGCAGCCAAGCAAAAGAAAAACAAAAGCAGTCACAAGAAACTGGAACAATTTTTGCGGGGTAACAAGGCGAAGTTTAAAATGCTCTATAGTATAAATCTACAAATTTAAGTGTTTAATTTTAAGTATATTTAATAGGAATTTGTTTAATTAGGTATTTAAAGAGCGTAAAATAATGTTTAAGTCATAAGAACCTTTAGCAATATTTGGGAACAATGCAAGTTTTTAAATACTGTTTATTAAAATTAAGTAATAAGTATATTTATGTAAAATTAAATGTATTAAATATGTTAAGAGTGTAATACAATGGTTAAAGTGGATTTCTTCATCATCTGATATCGATTTTAGAGTCTACATAAAAAAAAGATATTTTAGAAGAGGAGAACTTAAAGATATTAAATACTTGAAATACCCAAGGATTATAAAATACAGTGTGGTTAATGTAAGAAATATTAATATATCATTTTATTTAACTTTAAGGTTAAAACTCAGCCCTGGTCTCTTTTGTCTTTTTTGCTAAGAAAAACTTTACAGCTTTTCAAGCTAGTCCATATACATATATGTATATAAAAATTAAATATCATAGTAAATATTTCCATTTCCTCCATAAAACCATTATACCCTTCTCTGGGTAGATCATTCAAAAATGCTTAGTTAATGTGCATTACATTTTCGTGATTCTGATCGATATCGCCAAGCGAGCGACGTCTCGTCTCCGTAGTTAATAGAGCTTTTGTTACAGACATAATCAGCGGAGCAGAAACCCCCTGAAGACCCCAGCAAAGACCCCTCTTCCTTACTTCCCCCTCCGCTAGAAAAAACCCAACCAAAACTCCATAGTCATTGCTATGCCATCCGCCGTCCTTAGATGCCATGTGCTGTGGGGTTTTTCTACCCTACGCTCCCCTTTCCATTCCGATGACCGGCCAATTAAGGCAAATGCATAACTCAAAGATCCCCGAATTTCAATTATTTGTCAGATAGGCCCACATGCTGCATAATATCGAACGATCGGATCAGATCGGCGCACGATAATTGATAATGGAAATATGTGGATGGCTCTCCATCCCCAACCTCCCAACCTCTGCCCCTCTGCCTCTCCTCCCAGCAAACTGCATAGGAAACCGAATGCGGAGCCGAAGTCGAGAGAGGAAAGAGAAAGAGAGAAGGAGGAGCTCGGACGCGGAGGCACGAAGCCAGCAGCAAGAAAATCAAGCAAACCAAAAGAGCAACAACAACGAGCGAACCATAATAATATTAATTCCAGTGTGTGCTTCCACGTTCGCCTGTAGTGGTATGAGAAACTGGGTCAGCGTGTCGTTTTGTGAACACACACACAGCCCCGCTCGACAAATATATGCACACATGTAAGTTGCTGTTGCTGCTGTAAGTTGTTGCTGCTGCTGTTGCTGCTGTCGGGCAGCGATAGAAAGTGAAAACGAAGCAGCAGCAGCAGCAAAAGCAAAAGCAACTACAAAATCAAAAGCAACAACAGCAGCAGCAGCAGCGACTACGACAACAAAATGGCTATGACGAACGTACGGCGGCAAGAAAAATCACATAATCACAACAACAACAGCAGTCTGAACAACAACACTCGCTGGCTCTAGGGAAAAAAGGGCGATCGGCTGGCAAATGAATTATAATTTAGGGAAAATTATGCACGCCACACTGTAAATATAAATAAATAAATAACAGGCATACAAAATCGAGGCACAAATTAAACTCACGTCGCCAAATGCGGGGAAAATAAAATGATACAAACCCCAAAATTTCTTTCAAAGCCCCTTTTGGGTGGCCCTTTCCAAAACCAAAAAACAATAAAAACAATTATTATACATTTTTTTAATGGCTTTTTGATACATAAATCACAAATGATCACATAACAGCTAAAGCCTTTCTTTAAAATAAGGGAAGTCGTTAGTTTTTAGATTGTTTTAATCGAAAATTAAATCGTATATACTTTTTAATTATGATAAAAATACTTTTAATTAAATATTTATAGGAATTGGGTTTCATTATCAATTAATTTATATAAATTTAAGCCTTGACTACCTATCAATCATCTGTAAACCCTCTTTATAAATACTAAAATATCATTTCCCCCTCTTTCCACCCACATACAAAATATAACTCATACGCCATGTAAGCCGATTCCCTTAAAACTCTTCAAATTCACCCCGGTGATAGCACTAGTCCAAACTAAATATTGCATAAGCACCGAATCCCTGTAACAATAACGATTCCAAATAATAGCCGAGTACCGAAAAAAATCAATTTCATGTGAAAATTAGCGCACGTTTGTCGACTGTTTACCTTTGGAAGGCTCATAAATTGATGTGCCCCGAATAAAAACAAATGAAAAGAGAAGCCAAAATAGATAAATATGTCAACGGCAATACAAAGGGAATCGAAGTAATCCCCCGATGTCCCCTGATCTCCCCCGATATATCGCCGGCATGCCGATATTCACTACGACACAATCAAAATCGTGACAAGGCAATTACAAGCGGCAAAGCGAAAGGGAGCCAGGAGGAGATGCCTAACTCTAAGCCTTTGGGCCACAAATCTCCGGAAAATGGTCAGAAAATGTGAGTGAGTGAGTGAGTGACTGAGTGAGGTGAGGAGATCATATAGGATTTAAGTGACTAGACGGCGACCCCTCCAAAAGCAGCAAGCTGCCAGCTATGCAACCGGTCCAGGATAGCCGAAAAAACCACACCCAAACAAGAAAGCGCGTCGAAGATTACAGGCCCGTGATTAGGCCAAACAAATTTTCAATGTGTCTATGAGTGGGCAGAACTGCAGCCCGAAAAGAAGCAACCGTCGACCAATATAGCGCTGGACTAACTGGCTAGGCTGCAAAAATCAGCGAAGCGCTGCAAAACAAATGCACAAAAAAATATATAAAAAGCAACAGCGGCAGCAGGCGATTACGAAAGCCTGCGAAGATACTCCAAGACAAGCCAAATCACAGTCACAGTCAGCGTTCGGCGATGGCCACGTGATAAATATTAGGATTATGGCATCCTGAGAATATCGTGACACGAAGACGAGCGTTTTTACATAGTCGGGAAAGATGGGATACTAAGTAATGCAATAATTTTACTTTTAACAATTGATTTCTTACATGAGCTTTGTTACCACTAAACAAATAAAGTGATTAGTTACAAATAACGATAATATGGGGTGGAAGAAGTTAGAAGCGTTCTTAAAAATATATATAAATATACCTATTTAAAACAAAGATATACCATAACATTAACAAATAATTATTCATTTCCCTTGTCATCTAATCATAATAAGGCTACAATTAAATCCCTGATCTTTTACCCAATAATTTATCCCCATTTTCCCCATGAATACCTTGATAGATTCGTGATTTTCTTTTTGGAATACCTCAACAATTTACGAAAATAGCTGCCCTAAAGTCTGTGACCCAAATTAGTGACTGCGTGACTGCTTTCTCGCTAATCACGATCCACTTGACGCCCTCGTAACGAATCGCTTGCATCTCTGGTCCCTGGTCTCCAGTCCCACTAGTCGCTACTAAGTCACTAAGTCAGTCTGTCAGTCTGCCAGGCGACGGCCCACGGTATGCGAGCTACACCCCCTTTCTACTCCGCCCCTCGGCCATTCCATGGCGATTCCAACCCACTCCCGCTTCGGTCGCGATCCCCCGTTTGGCATACATATTTGTTAGTAGCTGGGTTTTGTTTTGTTTAGCGCTTTTGGCCTGGGCCTGGTTATATCATCGAGCACTCTTACGACGTGCCGCAGCCAAATGGTCAACAGCTTGGTCGCTTGGCTGGAGTCGCATTCGCAGTCGCAGTCGGAGTCGCTCCAGCCGACCAGTAGACTAACAGCCCCAGCCGACCGACTTAGGAGGCTCCAAACGGCAAAGACACTGCACGGAGGGAAATTTTGTACATTTGGTTGATTAATTCTAATTAAAATTTAAAGTAATTGTAGTAAAAAGTTGCTTATAAATTTAAATACATTTATTTTGTATCCAAAAAGTATGCAACTGTATTTAAACAACTAACTTAAAATCATTTCTATGTTCGGGGAACCTAGCTTACCTTCGAAATTTGTAGGTTTAGAAATTTTGTGATATATAAAAATACAAAAAAAAAAGTGTAATAATATTTTCAAGTTTCAGAAATTTCCGAGCTTCTTAATCCCTTTAAAATGTGTTTAAAAGTATGCTAACAAAAATGTATTTAAACCTTTTTTTGTATTCTAATGCAGTTTAAACATATTTCTATATAAAACATATACAAATTCCAATATTTGTAATATTTATCTCAAAAACATTTATTAGTTTCAGTGCACTTAGTGGGCCATAAGAGCCATAGCTATGGTCATAGCCCGGCTCCAAGCCAAAAGCCCGAGCGCGCGCTTTATGCATTTTCGAGGCGGTACGAAACGGGACAGCAATCGGCGCTAAATGGCCGAGTGGCCGACTGGTTGCTTGGCTGGTCAGCTGTCCGATCGGCGGATCGTCCGGAGCGGAGTGGAGTCCGGACCCCCGAAGGCCTCTGCGTCTTCGCCCCACTCTCACTATTCATTCATTCAGTGGTGCGTCGTCGCTCGCTGTATTTGAATAATGTTTGACCCAAATTCGAGTTTTGTGCGCTGGCTCTGGCAGCGTGTCTTTTTTTATATATTTTTCCCTCTCCTGACAAGAAAGTGTTAGATACTAACAAAAGCCTAGCCGAAAAGTCAACAATGTCTTTTATTTCATATTTTGATCTTTTTTTTGTGGCTGTTGATTTTTTCTTTATTTTTCTTTTTGCATTCAGGCGGCTTTTATCTTTTGCTGTAACAGACAATCGGCCATTTCTTGGCTGCGTGTGAAAAGTTGTCAGAGATCAGTTCGGTTCGCTTGGCTTGCTAAAAGCCGGACATAAAGATATCAGAAATATGACACCAGAAATTCGCTAAGTGGATTTTGTCTTACACGGAACGCTGTAAGCGAGGAAGCAGAAACAAAAAAAAAAAAAAATAAAAAACATTCGAGAAACGCACGGCGCTGATTCAGACTAGTAAACAACCGTCGTCCTTGAGAGCCGCGACGTCAACAGTTTATAAATAAAAACAAACCATTAGCAATGGGAAAGTTGTTGATAAATATTCCATTTTATTTTGGGTTAATTCCCGAAGGGCTTGATCTCAATATTGGGTTGATTAGTATCAAGAAATCATTAGGAGAGCCATTAGAAAGGTAAAAAGACTTGGACTTTGATGAAGTTGAAGAAATGAAAATGCCTTGGGATGTTTTAGACTCTCACACGATGTAAACATGAAAACAAACAATAAATTAGCAGGGCTTGACAAAATACATTAATTATTACAGGCTTTTAATGATATTAAGACATTTTTTAACACATTTTCAGAGGTGTAAAGAGTTGGATAATGTTAAGGTCTCACGTGCATCCATTTTCTAATGTATAGTATATACAGTATATAGGGGATAACTCCAGCTTATGACATATTTTATTTAATATTTGCCATACTAATTTTGTAGGTTAACAATTTTTCTCAGAAACTGAACCCGTTAGGTTGGCTCGAAACCCCCTTTGGGGCTGCTGCAAAAATATGCTGCATCATTGGCAGCCGTTAAAAAACCATTTTACATATGACATAAAATAAAATAAGAGCCATGT
The DNA here is from genome assembly GCA_018904565.1 of Drosophila tsacasi. NCBI lineage: Eukaryota > Metazoa > Arthropoda > Insecta > Diptera > Drosophilidae > Drosophila > Drosophila tsacasi. The sequence continues at coordinate 86,707 of JAEIHY010019539.1, forward strand.
GATCGTGCTTAACATATTTGGCTTAATGTGCTCGTTGCTTTTTGGCTGTTTTTCTGAGCTGGCCGAGTGAAAAATCCGTAGCCAGCACATTAAATCATGGAGGGAAAAAGAGAGCGCTCGCTGGCTGACTTGAGCTGTTTACATGCAGTTAAACTTGATGAAAATGTCAAATGTTTTTAGTTTAAGACAAAGGCCACAGCCATACACAAAAATAATGAACAGGGAAAAAGCAACAACAAAACCAAAAAAGATCACCAAGTGACAACAACAACAACAAGAGCCAGTAGAAAACAACATTAAACAATCAAAAGCGCAGATACGTGAGCTTATGGACGTGGCTGAGAGTGTCAAACGTGGGGCCCGAAAACGATGTTGGACCTTTGAGCCCTAAACGGGGTTTGTAAGTGAATCATAACTCGTCAGGGGATATTTTGGCAAACAATTTAGATGGATTATCTGGCAGATACCATAATTTATTGCGAGAGTTAAGAAATCCTCGATAAACAAGAAGATTTTTTACAACTAAAGGATTTAAGCTGCTTTTAAAGCAGGAATGCTCTAAAAATATATAAATACAAACTTAGGATCTCTTGAATAACATAATTAAAACCCTTTCTTTGATTTATAATCACGAGAAACCTAAACATAGATAATCAAAATGACTTGACACGATTGGCAGATATTTAAAAGATGACTAACAGCTACCGGCCTTAGTGATTCAGCCAATTCGTTTAACCAATATGTTTGCATACAATTAACAATTGAGGTATTTATCTGGAAAAACAGTTGCATAACAATCGGAGGAGAGGAGATCTGTGCAGAATAACTTATGGTAACTATTCCCGCGATTCATTTAGCTGGGCGACTTGGCCAATTTCACATCACGCCTGAGATTGATGCCACAAATTGGTTCACATGGCATATGCCTCTCTGGCTGACTGACTCCTCTGCCGCCAAGACACACACACATATACAGTAGCACTGTGGTGCTACTGTTGTAATCTTACAACTTTAATTTCTGTTTTTTTCTTGGGGTTTTCCCTCTTCTTCTCCTTTACTTTTTGTATTTGGCTAATTTCGGTGCATTCTCGCGCATTGAAGTGCCGACGTATGTTTTGTGATTATTGCATAGCTCTTTTTTTGTGTGTTATTTTTCTCTTGTGTCTCTCCTTTTCTTTATTTTTTTTTAGACGCTCTAAGATTTGGCATGGGTGCATGTGTTGGTGTTGGCTGATTGTGTGTTAATTAACTTTGGCATCGAGTGGCAGGCGGGGCACGTAAATTTATGCTGTTGTTATTACAGGGGATACTGTCAAAGTGCATTGGATTTAATAGTTTCGCACAGAATCTAGAAGAAAATACAAATATTTATAATTAAATAAGCCTTATAAAAAATCTAAGAAAGTTATTTATTATATGCCAAGTATTTTAAGCATAATTGGTTTTCAAAATTGGTTTTAAAAAGTTTAAGATCTATAAAGATTCTCCTCCTTTCTTAGCCTTAAGATTTCCCACTAATTTATTATGCCTTTATTATGTGACTTCCTCTAAGTCTTTTGTGGAAAATCCCCAATTATTTAATGGCCCAAATTGTAATTAGCCATTGGCCACTGTTTACCAGACTTTTATCGCCCCACAATTCGTGGAATCTGTCCATAATGTTGGTCTGCCCGGCTGGAATTTAATTTTGGGCCGGGTTTATTAACCGTTGACATTTGTATAACGCACGTCGACATACAGTTAAGTCCATTTAATTTGGAAGACACAAAGTACTGCCTCTGGTGTGCCGTTATGGCACATTTTCCTGTTTTATACCTTACTTTATATACTTTATATTCCCAAGAAAGGCAGCTCATCCACTCTGCCCCAATTTCTGTCCGAGATTACAAAACCAACTACTGACAACAAGTGGAGATACAGATACTTTTTCTTCTTTGGCCATTTGTAATTGCAGTTGTGCCGCAAATCAATCAAATCGAAGCCGGGCGGGCAATTTGTCTAATGAGTTGTTGCCACAGGTAGCAGCAGCACAGCAGGTAAATAGGTGCTAATAACTATTGCCAATTGAATTGAATCGAAGTAAAGTGAAGTGAATTGAAGTGACCGGCAGATCTACCGTGCACTATCTATCCAACTCCCCAACGAATTGAGGCGACTCCCTGCCTCTTCTAGCCCGAATCGCGGCGCTCTGTGTCGCAAATCTGCAATGCGATTTGATGCAAATGCTAATTTGATTGTCGCAGCTCATTGCACCTAAGCGATGCCGCCGCCAGTTGCTTGATTGCCTTGCCTTTCTGAGCTCTGCCACCGGGGGGAGATACTCTCGCACCTAGATATGTACCCCTGCCTCCCCCATCGAATAAATGCGCATTTCGATGAAGCATCGGTGCCACAGCATCGCCAGGCGAGTCGCAAAAAAAGGAAGCAAGTTCTTAGACTTATCGCCGTCGGCATATATTGAACTCTGCGGCTGATAAACAAAAGATACCCCAACTCGCACAATATAGTATACAAAATGCAGTGCATATTTATGAGAGAATTGTAAATTCAAAACAGTGCAAGGTAGCAGCTGTATAGGATTTCCAGAGACAATAGAATGTTTCGGGTCCATGAGATTACGCAGAAAAGCTAAGCTATTTCAATTTTAAAACTGGAAAACTATTTACAGCAATTGATTTAATATATCTAAATAGTTTCATTAAAGCCGGTAAAGTGTTAGAAGTAATAAATGAATAAACTGTAAACACGGGGAGAGAGAGAAGTATATTAAATAATTTATAAAGTGACATAGAGTCTGTCAAACGTTTATGGTCATTAAATTAGACAGCAATTAAAGCTAGTAAACAAAACAGGTTCTTCTAATTTAGTTTTTTAAAGAGGAATATAAATTGTATTAAATAAAAACACTGTAAAAATAGTGAATAATTTTAGTATTGGAATTTTTTGAAGTAGCCTTGTTTTCCAGATAATAATAGGAAAGAAATTTAATGAAGTGAATAAGGTAAATAAAAACTTTGCCTTTAATTAAAAGCTTAACCAAATCGGCAATACATTTTACCAACTTTAAATAAAGACTTAAACATATTTTAAGCAACCAATTTAGTGGCAGTGCCAGAACTTACAGCCCCCGGAAAGTGATAAATGAATAAACAGCACTAAGACTTTATTAACCAATGGAATTTATACCAAATGTTGTGTTGATTCGTCCTTGGGCAATCGTGGCTTTTAGTGCATTGATTTACACCAATAATAATTTGCATGCAGCTAAGCTCTGAAAACCATTCATATATCACTCGCTTATGACAGGCTTCGAGGGTGTTTGTTGCTTATTAAAAACTCGAAAAAGTTTTGGAGACGGGGCTCAGAAGGCCCGGCCCAGGTTAAGACTCACCTGAAGCACTTCCGCTGCACTTAGTCAGGCACTTGTTGTTGGCCAGAAAATGCAGCGAGAAGCTTGGCAACGCCGCTCTAGGCCCAAGTGAACGTCTGCCAGCCATGTGAGCTGCTTGGCCTGGCTGGATTTCGGTGGGGCTGTGGATTTTGGCTTTATGTTTTTCGGGCCTAGACAGGCTGTGCTGTGCTGTGCTGTGGTCGCATCAATGACCAAGTCAAGCGTGTATTTTCGTGTGGGCCTCCGAGTCTGTCTCCGCGGATTTTCCTAGCTGCAATTTGTCTGGTTATATTGTTGTTCTACTCGTGTTTGCCTGCCAACCGCAAAAGACCACAAAGGGGAGAGACAGCGGCGCAAAAAGCCAGGCCAGCACAGCACGTAGAAAACTGATGGCAGAAACTCAAAAAGCAAAAAGCAGCGTAGATCGCTTGTCTAAGTCCAATCTAAACTAGTCGAGGCGTTTGCGTTTGCGGTGGCTACCACAGAGTGCATTGACGTGTTGTTTGCATGTGCCTCCAGCTCAGAGAGGCGCCGCCCCACCGCCACACCGCCCCCTTTTTGGCCACTTCAAGCAAGTTTCGTTTGTTTTTTTTCTTATTTTGTTTTTGCTAAGCTTTCCGAAGAATCGGCGACTAGCTGAAAGAAACAAGATTTTTTCCGATCTTTTCTGCCTGCAGTTTTGGCGAGTGCAATGCACTTCCCCCAGCGGGTCCGACTCTCCAGCTTCAGAGATACAACTTCGCTTTCGGCTTCAGATACAGCTACACAGATATAAGTATATGTATATACGTATAGCTATATAGCTCCAGCTGAGTGAGGAGGATCGGCATCGGCGGCTTGGCGGCTTGGCGGCTTGGCGGCAGGTAAGCGCGGCACGTAGGAAGGTAGGTTGTTGTCGTCTCGGGAAACTGGGTCAATCACTGCTGCTGTCGCTGACGCTGCTGCTGCTGCTGCCTTGCTCCGTGTTTTCTTGCCTGGACTGGCTTTTGGATGACGGCGCCAAATGAGTGCAAGTTGGCAACTATTTTATTGCTTTTTCATTTGCCTATTTCCAAGCAATGTGGATGCACAGGAAAAAATATAGGGATGTTCGATTGCCTTAAGATCTCACGTCATAATCTGAGAGATAAAAGCTTAAGTGGTTGGTTGCTTTCCAATAAATGGGATAATTGGGTAAAAGCTTACCTCAACTTATTCTGAAGTATTCTTAAGTATATATATTTTATAACATATATTCCGATGATAATCCCTGTCATACTCTTCATCTGGTTTGTCCCACTTTTGGCCAGCCTCGCGTTCTCAGCCTGAGTCTTTAGTATCGGCACTTCCGCTCTGCATAACCTTTCCTTTGACCCGGTTGAGTGATATAACTAACGGTTGTCCGCACTTTAACCGGTCACTATTAAGTGACAGACGGAAGAACGTGTTACCAGCTTTCTGTTTTTTATTTTTTTTTATTTTTGCCGGCTTCTAAAGGTTCTCGACTCTCCGAGTTCTCATTCAGAAACGCCGGCCGGCTCCGTCGGCTCTTTCGATCAAAAACAAAAATAAAATAAAACTGGTTCCCTCTTGCATTCGCCTCTTCGTTCCATTCTCGTTCCGTATGTCTGTCTGGTGTTTTGTTCTTAGCCGACTGTGTTATTGCCTCGTTTTTGTTGTTGCCTTACTTCATTTTTTTATGTAAAGCTTTGTTTGTGTCACGAGACCGCTAACGTTGTTTAATGTCTTTTAATTCTGGTGAATTTGTCACATATGAGGTCTGCGAGAGTCAGTTAATGGAAAGGTCTGTGCGACTCTGAGATCTGAGCAGATTATCATATCGCAGAGCGCATGGCACGTTGATTTTTATGTGGAAAAATTACGGTTAAAGGGGTTGGCATTTTTCAGAAAATTATACTACCCACTTATGTTTGCGATGAAGCTTAAATATTTTCAAAAATTTTATTGCTTTGCGAGGTAATAAAAAATAATTTATCTTAATTGAGGGTATATTTTTGTTGGTGGGTTCGGAAAAAAATTAAAGAGCTAATATTCTAAAGCTCCGACTAACATAAGGTAGTTAAACATTAAGTACATATTTATCGTAATTTAATAAATATGAGTAATAAAAGCAATTTTATTTTGCAGTTTGACCTTTCCAAGCCACTATATTTAGCTTTTTGAACTTTTAAGAATATCCAAATTAAGAAATTTAAAATAGTTCCTTAAGACTACTGTTTCATTTTCTGAATATTTTTTGAAGCCTTTTTCTGTAACTTTTAAAAGTGATTCTATTTTATTTTAGGTTTAGGTTTTAAATGGATGAGCCAAGGATACATTTTTATTATTTTCTTACTTGGCTAAATAGCTTAATAGCCACTCCAATCAATCAATTTTATGAAAAAAAGGAAGAGGCTTTATTACCTTTTTTAAAAAAAGAATTGGGAACACTCTTCTTCCAAATAAAATGTTTTCATTATTTTAAAAATATTCAAAAATTGGTTTTCCGTTAGACTAGTGTGGCAACACTGGCCTAACAGTGTTACACCTTTTTCTACTTTCGAACTAGCTTTTTACAAATTTTGCTTGATATTTCTACATCTGTCTTAGCGCCACCTCTTGAACACTGACATTATTTCGACATTGTACATCAACTTTACATCTACTTTTGGTGGTTTGAATATTTGATGATTTGTGTAAATTGTAAGTCAAAAGGAACAAAATCAAAAATGCTTAAAAATTAATTATTAATTTTGTATATATGTATGATAAGTATAGCTTATGTTGCTCCAGACCTTTTCGAGGTACATACTTAATTTTTTCTTATCTTTCAAAATAATGTATATGGAACAAGTTTATTCCTACAATTTCAAACACCGAATCTACATAACTTTCCTTACTCTACATTCAAAAATCCTGCATTAAATTAATTATGTTATTACTTACTTAGGAAATATTCTTTTTTAAATTAAAGAATAATTATATTTCTTTGCCCAGCTATTATACCTTTAATAAAACAGTCACTTTATAATTTTAAACAAATTCCATTTATTATTTCTGAAATATATGTTGCCGTTATTAGTCATTTATTTGGGTAAAAATGTTTTTTATTTTTTTGTTTATTCATATAAAACTACTAGAGAAAGTTCTGCACACGAATACAAAATTAATAAGTTGTGCCCTAAGATTATGTAAATACAATTGCGGATGATTTTAGAATTGCCTTTATTAGAGGATCTCGTGAGAGTTGTCGATTGATTATCTTTGGATAAGCTCGTATCGTACCGTGTCGTATATACCATATATCTCTCTATATTAATATGTATATTTATTGCCAAACTGTCTTCGTCAGTCTTCGGTGCAAACTGCCTTGGACATTTATCGAGATTTCCGTATAAATTCGTTTTTATTTGAAATACTAGATACTTGTGGTGCTTGCTGACGTTGCCGTATAAATAATTGTATAAAAATGTTATGTCAGATACAATAAAGGTGGACTAAATTAGTGAAAAGCGGTGGAAAGTATTGTGAAAATGGTGTGAAAATGGCGGAAGAAGGGGTGAAAATGGCTGCGAGAAATGCGATAGACGTGCCTCCGTGTAAAGTGTGTAGCGTAGAGGAGGAGGGTGACAAGAACCGAAAATAGACGAAAAGGTGATGAAGATGATGAAGATGCGATGGGGAGATGAGAGATGCGAAATGATAGATGAGCTGGGATGAGCTGGGCGGGGGGCATAGAGTTTGACAGGGGGCAGGGGCCTAGGCTGGGGCCTGGGAGTGGTGGCTAGCGGAAGCCGGGGTTTTGGAACATTTCCGTTTGATGTTCTAACTACGCTTGACCTTCCTGTCTCTCTCTCTCTCTCTCTGTCTCTGTCTCTGTATCTGTCCGTGTGGCGTGTGTGTGTCATTAGTGGTGTGTGTGTGTGTGTTGTGTGTGGACGCCGGCTCAGAGGATGCTGCAGTGCTTGGCCGACAGCTGCTGCCGCATGCCGCGCAGAAACAGGCGCTCGCCCCTGAGCCCCGATCCCGGTCCCTCACGCACGCTCCTCATTCCTCTGGCCACACCATTAAATACAATCGCCCTCGACCTCCTCCTGATTGACGTCCGGATCGAACTCGTCGTCGGCGGTGGCCTCCTGGTACTGCTGGTACTCGGACACCAGGTCGTTCATGTTGCTCTCCGCCTCGGTGAACTCCATCTCGTCCATGCCCTCGCCGGTGTACCAATGCAAGAAGGCCTTGCGCCGGAACATGGCCGAGAACTGCTCGGAGATGCGCTTGAACAGCTCCTGGATGGCGGTGGTGTTCCCAATGAAGGTCGAGGACATCTTCAGGCCCTTCGGCGGGATGTCGCACACGGCCGTCTTCACGTTGTTCGGTATCCATTCCACGAAGTACGAGCTGTTCTTGTTCTGCACCGCCAGCATCTGCTCGTCGACCTCCTTCATGGACATGCGTCCGCGGAAGACGGCGGCCACCGTGAGGTAGCGTCCGTGACGCGGATCACACGCCGCCATCATGTTCTTCGCATCGAACATCTGTTGGGTCAGCTCCGGCACGGTCAGAGCCCGGTACTGCTGGGATCCGCGCGAGGTGAGCGGCGCGAAGCCGGGCATGAAGAAGTGCAGGCGCGGGAAAGGAACCATGTTGACCGCCAGCTTGCGCAGATCGGCGTTCAGCTGGCCGGGGAAGCGCAGGCATGTGGTCACCCCGGACATGGTCAGCGAGACGAGGTGGTTCAGATCCCCGTAGCTGGGATTGGACACCTTGAGGGTCCTGAAGCAGATGTCGTACAACGCCTCGTTGTCGATGCAGTACGTCTCGTCTGTGTTCTCCACCAGCTGGTGGATCGACAGGGTGGCATTGTACGGCTCCACCACCGTGTCCGATACCTTGGGCGAGGGGACCACCGAGTACGTGTTCATGATGCGGTCCGGATACTCCTCACGGATCTTGGAGATCAGCAGCGTGCCCATGCCAGAGCCGGTGCCGCCGCCCAGCGAGTGCGTCAGTTGGAAGCCCTGGAGGGAGAATAATAATAATAATATAACCAGGATATTACATCGATCGAATGAAGCTTAACCCACCTGCAGGCAGTCACAGTTCTCGCACTCCTTGCGCACCACATCCAGGACATTGTCCACCAGCTCGGCACCCTCGGTGTAGTGGCCCTTGGCCCAGTTGTTGCCGGCGCCCGACTGGCCAAACACAAAGTTGTCCGGCCGGAAGAGCTGACCATAGGGCCCGGAACGCACCGACTCCATGGTGCCCGGCTCCAGGTCAAGCAGAATGGCCCTTGGCACATACTTGCCGCCGGAGGATCGCGTGACTGCTGAGAGAGGATTGGGTGAGCCATTTTGAGTGGGATTTATGATATGGCAAAGTGTTACCAGATGCCTCGTTGTAGTAGACACTGACGCGCTCCAGCTGCAGATCGCTGTCGCCCACATAGATGCCATTGCTGTCGATGCCATGCTCCTCCGAAATGATCTCCCAGAACTGAAGGAGGGAATAAATTAAACAAGGAAATTGGTTAATATATTTAGGAATTTATTAGGTATTTATAACGATTTTAAGGACTTCTCCAAGACCTTTTTATAGGATTTATTTAAGGGAATAAGTGAGTCTGCTTATTTTTTAAGAGGAGCCCATGGAAAGTTACTTCAATATATTCAACTAAATATTCCTTACTTAAATTATCTTTTATTAAAAAGTGAATCAAGAGTTATGAAGATATATCTTAGTTATCTATCTTTCAAGTCACCTTTCACCGAAAGTAGAAATTAGAACAGGCGCCAAACTGTTGAGCATTTCGAAACCCGTTCTAAATTAAGACCTCTAATTAGTAAGCTTCTAATTAGAGACTATATATTAGAACCTATGGGAATATCTCAAAAAGTCGAATGATTACTCTGGTAATTCTCATGTATTTGTTTTTGCCACTGTATATGCGTGTTAGCGATAAGAAGCTGCATCCCGCATCTGCACCCCTCCAGCAGAGATCATTCATCCTTATCATCCCCACCAAGAGGGCGATATCTTTATAGCCCGATGCCGACATCTATCCGTCAAGCACTTGGCAAGTTTCCGGATTCTTTTACTATATATATGTGCCCGGGGTCGGGGTCGTTTATCAAATTGAATAAATGTGCCCGCCCAGCCATGTCAGAGTTCATGTTGAGCCTTGACATATGGCCGCAGACTCCGGCCACGGAGAACGCCTCACAAAAAAATACAAATAACGAAGAACAAAAAATAATAAACTGCGAGAACAAACGAGAACAATTCTAACAATTTCAGAATTTCTGTTTCTGCCTCCTCCGATGTGACAATGTGACAAACAACAAGGCGCAGCCGCAGCCCATAAAGTCTGAGGTTTTTGGAAAAATATACAGAGGAATATATATGCTTCGTACGTCGGGGATAAATGGGATGCCCATATAGGGGGCTTGCGGCATCAAAAGTGAGACAGATTGCCACGAAATTCGAACAACAAAAAATAGGAATAAAAAGGGAAAAAAGTAAATTTATGTTTAGTTTTTCGAACGTCAGTTTTGGACGCCGGCGAACATGCCCTGATTTAGTGCTAAATTTAAAAGATGCGTCCGGGCCAGTAAAAAATAGTTGCCCTGCCTGCCATGCCCTGCCCTGCCCTGCCCTCCGCTCACTCTCACTGTGTATGGGACAAAAAATTTCCACCGCCGCGCTCCTGGGGTGCTGCAGGGAAATGCATATAAAAATAGCACAGCCCGTGGGATGGCATCGCCAGAGATACCATATAGATATATAGATGTAGACTATATAGACTGACTGCTGTGACTCATACCGGACTGGGGTTGGGGCTGCTTTCAAGGAGTGATCCGAAAGTTCTGCAGGCCAACGACCCAGCAGACGACAAGATCATTAGAGGGGCGCTCTACCCATCCCATCCCATTCCATCCCTTCCATTCCCATTCCCGATCGAAATGCTATAAATTAAGTACAAGTATCTAATGGATACACAAAACAATCGAGGCGGATTTATTGAGGAAGCGCTCTGCAATTGCCGTGCTGCGTTTAACAAGAGCCAAATTCGGCTGCCGTTAGTTGCTCATTAGCCACTCGAATTGGGATTGGGAAGGAGGAGATCTACTATTTTTGGGGCTCGGTTCGGTACGGTTTGGTTCTTCAGTAGAGTTTCCATCGAAGCGAAACGCTGCCACGGCTACTTCTGGCTTGGCAACAGTCTCTGTCTCTCTCTCTGGCTGTCAAGAGGGGAAATAATAAAAATGTTAGCGATTCCCCAGCCGAGCAGACACATTCCGGTTGTCGCTGCTCCAATGTCTGAGTTGTTTCCCTTTGGCACTTGAACTTGACGTGTGCGACTATAAACAAAAAGGGGGGCTGGGGCTCTGCCTTGGAGTGGGGTTTTGAGGGGAAATGCAATGCATTTCTTTGTTTATTTAAAAAGAAAAATGTATCAGAAGAAACTGAATCAACAGAAACGAATCTCAGGCAACTGCAATCTTAGCAAGATCATCAAATTTAATTGGAGTGTGGCCGCTGCAATTATGAAGCTAACCATGGCAGCGGCTACAACAATGAAGCTCGGTCTAAAAGGCCTCACAAACAAACAAAAGCCACACCGCAGCGGCAACAGCTACAATGAAAAAAAGAAAAATATGAAAACTAAATTAGCACACAAAACTGTTGAAGTGAAAAGTCGTTTTTCACTCGGTCCACCTCTTTACCCCCCTCATTTCCACCTCTGTCCCACTGCTCGCACGACTATCGCTGATCGCTTTACTTTTCCATTCAACTAATTTTTCATTTCGGATTTTCCGTTTTGATGATAATGGTTCGGTGTCGGAAAATGACTTTTTTTCGGTGAATGGCAGTTGCAGCAGCGGATGGGGAGTTGGGGGAGCGGGAGCTGTGCTGTGTGTGATTGTGGCTCACAGTTAGATTGTAATTATAGATGGATGGCTTTTTGGGAAGGATTTATTTCGGAGAAACACGATCTGACCCAAGAAATCAATTTGGTAAGAAAGAATGGTGCCTGAATTGGTAAAATCAAATTAATTTGACTAGTTATTGGAGATATCTGTTTTCTTTGAGGATTTAAAACTAAAAAATATAATGAAAATACCTTTAAAATGATATATTCTCATTATTACATTGAAGAATATTTTTGGAAGCTCTGTTAATTGTTGGAATATTTTTTAAAGCTAGTCAGAAAATTCTAGGGAATACATTTTCCATTAGGTAACTTATATTTTATATAGAGAAACATTTTAAGAAGATATATACCCTTCTTTAAGATTACAAAGCACTTTCTTCTTAGGTTATTTTCATTTAATTTAATGGTTCTTCTTTTTTCTTCAACATCAAACTCTATTCCAATTAGAGGCAACATCTGTTCTAACAATTTTCCTGCCCCTGCACCAAGTCTATAGTCTTCCTCCGTGTAATTAATTTCAAAAGCTCTGCCCCGGCTGCCTGGCAACGGAATGACCCCCCTTTAGTAGTGGTCCGCTCGCCGGGCCGCCCCTGGCATGCGATCATCTGGCGACTGGCAATCGAGACGCCCTCATTAAGTGTTGCATGTCTGGGAGTAGCCAAGAAGACTCCTCCGCGGCTGCAGCCGAGTCTCGCAGAGGAAGTCACTCGGGCGTGAACTTGGAGCTGGAGCTGCAGTCGGGCCAGTCTTTCTTTCTGAGTTTCTTTCTCGCCGGAGCAGGATCGCTGGCTATGCAAAAAGAGACAGAGAGTGGCATTTTCGCGAGATATAAAACATTTGGCATCAAAAGAAAATTCTTTTTATTCAAAGGCTGGAGTGGGGTGGTGGGAGTGGGAATGGGAATGGGAATGGGAATGGGAGTGGGAGTGGGAGTGGGAGTGGGAGTTCCCCCTGCCATTAAGCAGCTGCTGTGGGGTGTCAAAAAGGAGGCGATAAGAGCGGGTTTATTGACTCCCCGATCTGTCAGTTGCATGGCCTCTCGAATTCTTTATAATCTGGGATACTTAATATGCATTAATCGTCGTGGCGCATGCCTGAAACGGAAACAGAGAGTCGCATATGGAATGCCAGAAAGCCAGAATGCCAGAGTCGCCACCCCGATATCCTGTAACTGTATACTGGATAGCAAGTGGAAGCCTTCTCGGCCGGTGAATCACTTCCTTTGGCTCCTGCACTTGTGCGGTTTTATTATTTACGTATTCCGGTGTGGGCATTCCTGTCTTAAATGTCCACTCAGCTGTTCCTCCCGTTCTTTAGTTTATACTTATTTTTCTTATTTTGTCTTTACTTCTCACATTACGTCGCTCAAATTACCCAGACAAACTTCCCATCGTGCGTTTATATACACACGCTTATTTACCGCCGAGAGCTGCTCCATAAAACTATTACTATTGCCCAAATTCCGGGAACCACAAAAGACGACGAGGCGAGTTTACTTTTAAATTGAAGCAGCTGCCGAGTTGCTCACTCTGCCGCAAATTGACTCATATCAAATGATTAAGATTCGCTGGCTTATCTTTTGTGAACGCGCGAACGTACCTACCCTTGATTTGTTTACTATTTTATCAGCATTTCGCTGGATGTCGCAGCGAATGTGACCCACTTTGCAGGGGGGTGACGATGATTGAACATTGACATTGATGCCACTGAAAAATGCACTCAGCGGGGACCCACTTGTCCAAGTCTCGATCCAAAAACTGGTATTGCCAAAAAGCACAGAAAACAAAAAAAAATAAAACAGAGTCTGTGGCAAGCCGGTTAACAGCCTGCCTCCTTTTTCTTTAGCCAAAAATTAAGCAAAAAAGAAGAGAACTGCACTTGGCACACTGTACGGTTTCGGTTTCGGTTTTTCGGAGCTTGCTGATTGAGTGGACTATCCTATATATGCGATAATTGAAATCAGTACTTAATTGCTCTGATTCGTTTGCATTTCTCAAGTTTCCGTTTCTCATTCACTGAGCAGAGCCCAGTTAGTGCCCAGTTAGTGCAGTATTTACCGATCAGTCATCGCATACTCTACATGCGATTAGAGTGATTATATAAGGCGGGATTAGAACAGCTGCCGAGCGATGACACCAGGCACAGAACTTGCAAGACTTTAATATGTATTTATTGTTTATTTTTTAAAGGCAATTTCTAGGAAATATTGTTCATTGACGATAAGATAACTAGTAATAAGTGAGTAATTATTACTAATTGTTTATTTCTTAATTTTCAAGGAGAATTTCTTATACATTTATAATTACTTTGAGTCGTCTTGATTACTACAAAACAGCTGCTGTAATGTACCCTACTCTATTAATTAACATTAAATATAGGAATACTCCTTATAAATATTTATATTTTTGACTGAGTGAATTTCTTTCTTACTTTTCCTTAAATAAATCACTGACTTTCCACGAAGCATTGCTTGGCTAATCATACTTCATATAATCATTTCTGCCCAGTACTTTTCGTATGAATAACTACTTATTTTTATTGCATTTTATTTTGTTGTTTTTCTTTTTTTGTGTGGCTTTCTTTGGCAGTGCAGGAAACTCAAGCAAAGCGAAAAGATTTCTCCACACAGATTATGCGAGAGATTTCCCTTCTTGTTGGCCAAGTGCAAGGCAGAAATCTTAAGGTTTTCTTGCTGATTTGCGGGAATAAATTTCCTGGTTTTTGGTTCCTGGCTCCTCCCCAGTTCCTTTCAATTTCCCCCCTAGGAGGGTCTGCAATGAATCACTCTTTCGTGATCTGCAACGGGCCCAACCCGGTTTTTTCATTTGCCAAACGGAAAGGGCATATCGAGTGCCAGACAAAGTCAAAATAAATTTCTTTGCTTGTCCACTTTTTTTTTGCACTTTGCATTTTATTTAAAGTTTTTTTTTTTTACGGCTGCGTTTTTTTTCGATGTTTTATTTTTTTATGTTTAATTTTCTTTTGCTTTAATTGCTGAATGCGCTGAAAAAGGCGGCGACATCGAACCGAGAGACTCAGCCGATCATTTTGGAAACTCATTGAAAAACGTTTTCGGTCAATGTGAATAAATTAAGTGGCAGCAAAAACCGAAGAGAACCGAACAAAATAAATCAAGCAAAATAAGTAGTAATGAGACCTACCTTAGCGCCAATCTGATTGCCGCACTGGCCGGCCTGCAGATGGACAATTTCTCTCATTTTGGGTTCGCTGATTTGTTACTGGAAGCTGGAGACTAGAGAGCCGGGCGCTGTATCCGCTGTAGCTGTATCTGAATCTGAATCTGAATCTCAAGCTGAACCTGGAGCTGACTCTGAATCTGGATCTGGAGAGGATGCACCGCACAGTCCGAGTATCTTTGCTGGATTTTCAGAACGAAGGCGCAACTTCACCGCACAACGCACAAGACTCAACTGATCGCCGGACTCCGACTCGAAGCCGAATCTCTGTTCTGGCGAGGCAGCGGCGACGGCGACTTCGACTTCCACTGCGAGTGCCTGCCGGCGCCGGCGGCCAAAGCGAGACGAAAGATCGCACACACACACACATACTAGCAGAGCAGCCACACACACAGATGCGTTATCCACTGCGGTACTTTCCACATGGCGTTTGGGTTATTCTAGAAGCAAAAGTAAAGTGGGGCCTCTCAGCACAAACTTTTTTGGGTTGAATTTTTTGCGGGACTTAAGTTAAATAATTTTAGAACTCTTCAGTTCACTTTAAAGAAAGCTTTCTTTCAAAAACTACTTTCTATTTGACTTATTAGATGTGTATTTAAATTTAAAATTATATATATAGATATATTTATAGTTATTAGATTCTAAATTATATCCTAAATAAAAGCAGAATATTTATTTTTTAAGTTAACATTTGTTTTTTTTAAATACGAAGGTTGAAAGTATTTATTCCCTTTCGGTCTTAATGCCTAGTCCCTCCCGCCATAAAAGTCAGTCTGTATGATTGGCCTATAAATATGTATATATTTCCCGTCAAAGGGGGTTGCCTTAGGGCTTAGTGGGCTGAAGTGAGCTGAAATATTTTTTGGTAATTGGAAAGTTTATACATCAATCGGCGGAAGTTAATAAAAGTTGTTCCTTAAAGTTATTGGGGTTAAGTCATGGCATACCTAAGTCATTGGCAAGTGGAAATTGGCAGAGCCTATTCGTTTTTATTCTTAATTCCGATTTGGTTTATGTACTGCTGCCAGGCACACAGACACATTTACTTATGTCTGTATATATTTATATTCATATATAGGGATGGCTGGCACCCCGCCGACGTTTTCCTGTTCCTAAGTTCACACATTTTTACGCTGTCAACTGCAGCGACTTTCACGTTCTAATTTTATCCGGCAGAATGCACAGGTATGCAACTCCCCGACCCGAGTTTTCCGTGTATCCATAGATGTGCACTTGGGAAAATGGGAAAATCTCTTAATGCTAATAAAAATTTATAAATATAAGAACATGTACCTTAAATGTCCTTAAAATATATGAGTTTTAAATGGGCCAAAGTTATGTTGAATACATAGAACTATATTACTTTTATATCATGGTTTCTTATCTAATTACCTTAGATACCTTACCTTTAGTTGATGAGATATTTCTTAGTTTTGAAAAGAAGATGGTCATTATTAAATCCCCTCCGTTTTTCAGCGTGCATCTGGGAAATCGTATATGAGTCTGCGGCGTGGTGTGAGTATGCACTTCCACAAAAGTGTCACCGCAGTCATTAGAAATGTTTCGTCTTCTTACATGTGTTTTTGCTTTCATTTTGGGACTGCACTTCCAAGGCACTGGGGGAAAAAAGGTGGTATTTATAGAGCAACTGCCTCGGCGACGGCGACTCGCTCGGCTGCTGCTGTTTGCGACTCCGAAGTTCGGGATCTGCGGCGTCAATTTCCCCATTTCCTTGGAAATCAATCAATGCCCCTGGCAAGACAATTTGTAGTCGTTTTACTTTCTAATTGCATTCAAGTTGAAAGAGCAAGAGCAGGCCTAAGTGGCGAGGAAGCCAGTATGGGATGGAGAAGGGGACATGGATTTTGGTTGGAAAGGCTCCTCAAGTGCCTCTGTCAGGCCTATTTTCATCTCTGGCAGTCAAACCGCAAAATTCACTTTAATTTCAACGACGGCAGCAGCAGCGCAAGCATGAAGAAGCGAATCGTGTGCTCCGGCTTCCATGCATCCCTATCTGTCTATCTATCCATCTGGCTATCTGCCCTTCTGCCCTTCTGCATCTCCTATTCCTGGGTTCTTATGCAATTGCAGGGTATTATAATTTTAGGCAGAAGCTTGCAACGCAGTGAGGGAGTCATTTCCGACCCACCAAGGTATTCTTTATCAGCGTCAGTAGATCTGTCTGTAATTGAATAACACTTTCTTTCTGGGAACCAAAATACGATGGCATCCAAATTCCACCTAGATATCCTGCGCCAACTCCTAGCCAACCCAACAGCAAACTAAAAAAAAGAAATCCTCTTCTTCCTCCACAAAACCAAGCTCAAACACAAAATGTAGTCCATAACTTCAATATGTAAATGTGTAATTACCCGTGCGAGCGGTAGACCATAGCAGCTATTGGTCTTAATTAATTAGTTAACTCTTAATTAATAACCAATTGAATCTATATCAATAAATAAATTCATTTTGCGCTTACCGATAGTGCTATCAACTTTATATTTAGGATATAGGATAATGGTCTTGGTTCGGACTTACCCGCAGTTGAGAACACTCACTCAGATGATTAAGTCCTTTCTAGTGCAGAGGTTCTTCTTCACACAGTTACTAACACAGTTATTTACACATATTTTAACACACAATTTTTAAACACAGATACGAACGGGTGGAAATCCGCAGAAAGACTGGGGCTGCAGCGGCGAGGCGCCTCTATTTATAGGT
Organism: Drosophila tsacasi; assembly: GCA_018904565.1. Lineage (NCBI taxonomy): Eukaryota > Metazoa > Arthropoda > Insecta > Diptera > Drosophilidae > Drosophila > Drosophila tsacasi. The sequence continues at coordinate 103,934 of JAEIHY010019539.1, forward strand.
GTGAGAATTAGAGAAAGAGGGAGAGAGATAGATCGAGAGAAAAAGAAGAGAGAGATAGATCGAGAGAAAAAGAAGATAGAGAGAGATAGAAATAGAGAAAAAGACATATTATAGAGAGAGATAGAGAGAAAGAGAGAGCGAGATAGATAGATAGATAGAAAGAGGCAGGCAGGGAGGGAGTTAGATAGAGGGAGAGAATGATTGATCGAGTCAGAAACATAGAGAGAATTAGGAAATTGGCAGAGAAATTCGAATATTAACTTAACTTAATCTTGAAAACTCATAACTTAATTCCTGATGACTTATACAGCCATAAAAAATAGTTTGATAGGCTTAATATATTGTCATCGATAGAGTAGTTCACGAAACAGCAATTCTCTAAAAAGCATTTTATACTTTGACCTTAATTTTCTGTGCATTGATTGTTGCTTCTGATTTATATTATTTATTGACACAGTTCATTAACTTCGATACAGAGACGAAGCCATATATATTTCCATCAAATTCTTTAATTGTATTTGTAATTGCGGAAATTATTCCAAATTATGAAAAATAATAAATTAGTTATTTTATATATTTATATACACAATTTTTTTATGAATCCTCAATATAATTAAAATAGATATTAGTAGAAAACTGCGGCTTTCCATCAAATATCCAGTCCATTATTAACAAGTAATCGCCGGTAGGCAAAATAATGGGTAGTTCAACTTTATGAAAATCGTGAACCGCTTGCAGGCCCTTAAAAGTTATTTCAGTTGGTGCGAAGGTTTAAAAAGAAAATAAAAAAGATTCTCACCACATAGGGACAGGTGTGATTCACCGTGGACACATCCTTGATTAAATTCCATATTATCTTGGCGACAGGATGGTTTCGTCTTCGCATAAACTGGCAAGCATCGATGGTGAAATCAACCAGGAATGGCTTATAGCCGTTGGCCTTCTTCATCACCTTTATATGGAGAAAGATATTATTGGCCGGCTCCAGAAACGTGGCGTTTATATTCAAGCTCGTCTTAATGCGGGAATAAGCTTTCAGCCGACAATAGTGGACAACGACCCAGGACTTGTTGTACGACGGGCAGACGGCATTTGTCATTTTTAAGGTGAAAGCCTCCTGGAAAAAATATAAATTAAATTATTTTCTAACTAAAATTCTGTATCATCTGACATATATTACACTACAGAGCAGAAGAGCAGCAGTGAAATATACTACAACGATGGCAACTTTATGATCCATAGCGCTTAGCAATGAGGGAGTGACTAAACAACTTCAAATATTGAAGTGAAACTGACTTTAAATTGCTTTGATAAAAGAATTAAATAATTAAAAATCAGTGATAAGTAAACTAATTATAAGTATTTATTGACACAGTCGAATAACTCCGATACAGAGACTAACGCATATAATTTCCAAAAAGTATCAAACGTTATTTAAAAAAGAAATGTAAGGATTATAACATAATAGTGCATAGGTTGCTCTCGCATTTATAGCAAAACCACAAAGGAATAGAAATTTAACTTATTTCGATTTTCTTATTAATATTTTTCATTATCATTTGAATTTTAACTAAATGTTGTTCTTGTTTTATTTATTATAATATTTTTTAACCACCAAATCCTTGCAAAGGGTAATTATTCACGGTATTGAAACTGCAGCTTACCTTCGAATGTTGGGGATGGCCGACGGTTGAAGACTCGCTCTCAATACATTTTTATAACTATTAAAATTTCAATCAAATCAAAATTGTAATCATTTACAAATAATATTATTCTTTGTAGATTTAAAATTAATTTTGTACTCCTGAATAACACATGTTAACTTATTATTAAAAATCTGTTACACCTGAACTCAGTTGTATTAGTTTAAAGCCAATTGTTAGCTCTATATCAATAAATAAATTTATTTTGCGCTTACCGCTATCAGCTTTATATTTAGGATATAAAATAATAGTCTTGGTTCGGACTTGGCCGCAGTTGAGGACAATTAGTTACCTTTCATCGCCACAATGCAGACTTGGTGGAGATTCATCGATGATTAAGTCCTTTCGAGTGCAGAGGTTCTTCCCATAGTTACTAACACAGTTACAAACTTTTTAACAAACGATTATCAACACGGGTGAACGGGTGGAAAGACGCGGACATATTGAGGCTGCTGCCGCGAGACGCCTCTATTTATATGTAGGTGTGAGAAATGGAGAACGAGAAAGAGATGGATCGAGAGAACAAAAAGAGAGAGAGGGAAAGAGAGGGAAATTGAGAGAGATAGATATAGAGAGAGATAAAGAGCAAAAGAGAGTGATATAGATAGATAGAGACAGAGATGGAATTAGATAGAGAGAGAGAATGATTGATCGAGTCAGAAACATAGAGAGAATTGAGAGAGAAAATATTAAAAATAGAGATAGTGAGATATAGAGAAATTGGCAGAGGAATTCGAATTTGAACTGATTGCCGCTCTTCGAAACAGACCAAGCTGTTCCAAATATCCGAAAAAATAGGTTGATACCCTACAAATATAGTCATCGAAAGAGTAGTTCATTAAAACGGGAATTTTGTACTTTAACCTTCTTTAATTTCTGTGGATTGATTGCTGCCCTTTATTATTATTAT
>JAEIHY010019544.1:0-26549 GCA_018904565.1 Drosophila tsacasi
TACTGCTGTCAAAGCATTTAAGATGCCCTCTCTATATAACTTTATACTCTTTGATATAACTTTATACTCTTTGGTCTCAGGCAGCTAAAGACAACTTGTTGCTACTCACTTTGCCGGCGGGTGAAGGCAGCCTGCTTTTGCTTCTTCTGCTTCTGCATGGAGGCAGGCATCTTTGCCTTTTTGAATTTCCCCTGAGGCATAGTTAAAACGTAGTTTTAAAAAAAAAAGAAAATAAATACAAGAATTTCTCTGCAGCACGTTGTTTTGTTTATCGCCGAGTGGTGTGACCGTTGCTATCGATAGCCTGTCTATCGTATATTGGGGGCTGCCAACTTTTCCGATTGCTGCCACAGCTGACAGCTGTTCTTAGCGCACTTTTTGAATAATTCAAATGACTTTTTTGTTCAGTTTATCTTTATTTTCGATTGCTGGCTCACTTAATGATAACTTGAATTATTTAACATATATTGGTTGCTTACTCGCTTGCTTTAAACTAAACACACAAAAAATTTCACATTCAATGCAAAACTTAAATTGTTCGCGGCAATCTTCATCGGTTTCAACAAGAAATCATTATTTAACATTTAAAAGCGCTGAATATTTTGTTGTTTATATGCAATTTAAGTGGGATTCTGTATCCTTATTTACGTATGTATATATATATATATTTATTTGTATATATGTATATTTATAAATATTTTATTTCCGCTTTAGCTTTCCTCTACATTCTTGTTCTTCTACTTGTTGTTGTCTTTGCTCACTTGGTGATTATTTTAAACAGAGTTTTCAACGTTTCGAATCTTTTGTTTCTTATAAAAATGGGTTTACAAAAATGTATGTATGCATTTTGGGTGTGTGTGTGTGTGGTGTATGTTTTGCGTGTGTATAAATGAGTACAAAAAATAAAACAATTAACTGTTCAGTTTGGCAACTATAACGCCAGTTACAATTAAGCCTATTATCACAGCAATCACCAGGAGTATCAATATCTTGCGCCGGTAGCTCTGACGACTCCTGGCCGCCTTGGCCAGCTCCGAGGTGCCATCCTCCACATTGGCGGCCGTCTGCTCAATACTGTTCTCGATGAAGTCTGCGAAATAATTAGTTGGGTTTAGTTTTCAACGATTTTACCTTGAAACTACAAATTATTGGGAAATAATTAAGTCGCAAAACCTTCGACTTCCTTCAAAATTACTCATTTCATAAATATGACTTGGCAAATAGCAATTATCAACTTATCAGTCTTTTAGTTTGTTTACCAAAGCAACGCCTCGCAATCGATGTTCAAATATGTTTTAAAGAAATTTAATCTAAGCTTATATTTTTCCTGTTATTCTAGAGGTAAATACTTCAAAATTCAACGGACTAGACTCACCCATCTGCTGGCCCTGCTCGTGCACCATTCCGCTCAGCCGGGTCATGATCTGGTTGACGTCTATGATGTCCGACTCAATCTGCTCGACCTGGCGCCGGCGCTCGTCGAGCATATCGACCTCCTGCTGCAGTCCCGCCTGCTCCTGGCGTTGCTGCTGCAGCAGCTCGGCGCGAGCGGTGGCCTCCACCTCGTGCTCGGCCAAGTCCTGGGCCTGCTGCAGGGTCTGACGCATCGCCGAGGAGATGCGCCGCTGCAGATTCGAGTACTTCTCGACCACGCCATGGAACTCACGCGTCAGCTTCTCCAGCTGCAGCTTCTGCTGGCGATCTCCATGCCGGACCACGGCCTGAAGCCGCTGCAGATCCTGGCTGGTGGTCTCGACCCGGGCATTGGTCTTCGTGTTGATCGCATGCACCTTCTCGCGCAGTGCCGCCGTGTCACGCGGCGTCCCGATCAGCTTGAGCTGCTTCTCCAGCTGCTTGGTGCTGCTCAGCACCGCGGTGATGTTGTGGCCAATGTCCTCGCTGAGCGACATGAACTCCGTGGGACTGAAGCCGGTTGAGCCGCCGGCTGCTGCGAAGCTCACCTCGGGGGTCGTTGTGGAAGCCGCATCTGCCGTTGAGCCATAGTCGCGATGCGGGCCACCTCCTCCGCCTCCTCCTCCTCCGGCGGGGTTGTTCAAGGCCTGGGACATGATTGCTGCTGCTGCTCTCTGTGTGTGTGGTGTGTGTGCCTGTGGGTTTAGTGGGGAGTTGGGGGCTTGAAAATGGGGCGACACCTAATACCGCGCACAAACAAACAAATCCCTACAAATGATTCACATGCCAAGAGCTCGGCGCAGAGTGCTGGGCATTGTTTTTGCTCGACTTATCAACATATGATGCAGCTCTGTGTGCGTGTGCGCCTGTGTTGGTGTGTGTACAGTGGTGGCCCCTACGTGTTTCCCCCTCGCACACGATTCCACCAGGGAGGGGGAGGACGGTTGGGGCACAACTCTTGTAGGGTTTCTGCCTGGCAGCGGGCCTGGAACGCCCTGGGACTTACTTCGAAGCGACTTCTTTTCCGCTGGAGCTCCAATGTCAGCGCACAAACAGTGTGACCACGGCGCGACCGTTACAGTATTACCATATGACTCAGGAAAATACGCCAAGTGCCAAAACGAACTGTGAATGTACCAGGGATGCCAGCTGTTGGAAAGATACAGTTCCGGCCATAAGTGTTGAACCTTTTGTATTCCCAAATTTAAGGGTTTTTGTTTGAATGTATTCAGCGATTTTCATTTGCCTCCAATGGATATATTCTTAATGATCCAATTGCAAACTGCAAGCTTCCTTTCTTTTTATAAAATCTGAATAAAAATGTATTAGGTACTCAATTAGAGTGATTAAAATCTGATGATATATTTAATTAGGAACATAAAATAGAATTTGTGTTTCATCCCTGGTAAATATGACAAGCATATGCCCCAAAAGATGGGGAACTTCGATTAAGCCTGGTGGAGATCTTCGCTGCTCTTCAAGAAAGAATTAAAAAAGAATTAAATAAATAATTGTAATAAATTGTTAAACAAATAAGCTCTCAGCAAACATTCTTTCGCAAAATAAAATGAAAAACAAATATATGCCAAGATTTACCGCACATTTCTCTTTTAATTATCACCAAATACACAGATTAAATATTTCAAATAATTACTATTCCACAACTTCCAGTAATTTTTGGCGGGAAAAAAGCAAACAATTGTTTATATTTTGAAATGCTTAAAAGGAATGAATTTCATTGGTTGCCCTTTACTTAAATATTTGAAACTTTAAACTATAGTTTCTTTAGCAGTAAACGTAGATTCGGTAAATCAGTTGAAAACCACATTTTTTAGATCCAAAGGAAACACATTTTCTACTTTCTTGGCTTGTAATTCCGTAGCTTAATGTACAGAGTTATGCTAAAAGGTAAAAATCCTTAAACTCCTGCTGTCCTCTTCTTAGTGGGTCTTGGCGGCCAGACGCTTGTCGCGCTCCTCCGAGATGCTGAGCTTGACACCCTTGCCCTTGGGCAGGGAAATGTAGGGCTTGTTTCCCTTGCCGATGATGAACACGTTCGTCAAACGGGTGGCGAACACATGGCCCTGGGAATCCTTAATGTGCACAATGTCGAAGGATCCGGGGTGACGCTCGCGGTTGACTACGGTGCCGACACGTCCCAAATTCCTGCCTCCGGTGATCATGCAGAGGTTGCCTGTAAACCAAAAAAACGTTCGTTTAGTGAAATCAAATCAAAGGGATATCAGTATGCGAATGTCATTGCACGTAAAAGTTACTGCAACGGCTGTGGATTACCGAAGCAGAGACCGTCGTGACAAAAAATGCTTTTGGCTAAATGTATTTGAACCACGCAACTTTTAGTTAACGTTTTGTGGTCTTCGAACCAGCCAAGGAATGTCGGTATCGAACGAAATCTTACCGGAATCGAACTTGATGTAATCGGTGATCTTGCCAGAGGCAATATCGACCTGCACGGTGTCGTTGGCGTGGATCAGGGGATCCGGGTAGCGGATGGTACGGCCGTCGTGTGTGACCAGGAATGGAACACCCTTGGCGCCCAGCTGGGTCTTCTTGACCTTGCACAACTTGTACTGTAAAGAGGCAATAATATATACCAAAGTTAGTCACAATCATTCAAAGGAGGCACAAAAGTTGTAATTGCACGTAAAAGTTACTGAAATGACTTTGGGTTGCCAAGTCAGAGACCGTCGTATCAAAAATTGCTTTGGGCTTCGATTTGAACCAATTAACGCATTGCAAAAGACGCAAATCGGTCTTCGACCAAGCCCACACTCAGACAGCTATATCGTCTCATTGTTCACTATTTACGTATTATTTCATTTTCACTTCCGTTTCTTACTTTTAATTTATGTAATTGCACGTAAAAGTTACTGAAATGACTAGAATATGCCAGATCAGAGACCGTCGTATCAAAAATTGCTTTGGGCTTCATTTTGAACCAATTCACGCACTATTTTACACACAAATCGGTCTTCGACAAAGCCCATTCCCCATTACTTCCAATAAACAATATTTGACTAAAGAAAACCGGCACAATTTCATCTAAAACCCGTAAACTGGCGCCGAATTCGATCGATTCTCGAGTTTAAAGGGTAAGCTCACCTTGGCCTCCTCGGCGGAGATGCGGTGGATGGTGAAACGTCCCTTCACATCGTAGACCAGACGGAAGAACTCACCGGTCTTCTCCAGGGTGATGACATCTAGAAATCGAGGGAAAGAGCAGAACTTTAGCTTAACCAGATCTCGGAGAAGCGTTCCCAGTGCGCAACTCACCCATATAGCCAGCCGGGTAGGTGGGGTCGGTGCGGACCTTGCCGTCAACCTTGACCAGGCGCTGCATGACGATCTTGGTGACCTCGGCGCCGTTGAGGGCGTACTTGAGGCGATTCCTCAGGAAGATCAGCAGGGGCAACGACTCGCGCAGCTTGTGTGGGCCGGTCGAGGGGCGCGGGGCGAAGACGCCTCCCAGCTTGTCCAACATCCATGCCTTGGGGGCGGCTAAACGCTTCAAATGCTTCTTAGGGCCACGAGCCTGAAAAACAAAAATGGAATGAGCTCAGTTATCAGATTCCAACGCCGCAGCAAATTCAGAGATTCTCCGGCGAAAAGGCCACTCGTCCAGCCGTTTTGCTTGGAATTCTGCTTGGCCATCGAACACCACTCACCATGTTGTTTGATTCTCTATATTCAACGGGCGGTCACTGCAAATAAGAACAATCGATTTTTTAGTTTTGTGTAAACATTCGGGCGACCCCGGAAAAGCGGCTTCAGTTGACAGAAAATCCTTTGGTCCCGGGCGCCGAATACTCTCTGAGCCGTTTTCGTCGGTCCTACGGTTGCCCATTTCGAACGCCGGTTCACAATAACAAAGGCCGATGGCCGAAATATAAACGAATTAAAATTACACGTACCGTCCGTCTTGCAATACAAAAGGAAAAGGAAGTTGGTGCCAGCTAGAGGCTGTTAAACTATCGCTGGCACTATCGATAATTCTGATAGTGAGGAGTCGCATATCGAATGTGACCAGAGAGTTTTACGGATTTTAAAAAAATTGTAAAAGTTTTGTGTCCACAAATGTTTTTAAGTGCAAAACTTCATTTTAATGAATATGAACGGGTTAGATATTGGAATACTATTTATTAATGTACTCGTCAATATCAATCTCAAGGTTCAAGACAAATAGCCAGAGGCTCAAACGAAAAGTCAGAAAGTTCTTCTTCCTCTTTTCGCTGGGTTTTTTTATATGGAGATTTTCATTAGTCACCTCACGGGACATAAGTTCGACTCACTTTAATGAAGAAAAATTTATAATTTCTCTACATACCTCTATCTACCTATTTCTCTGGGTTTCATTCTTTATCTGCCAACTTCACTATATCTCGCAAACTCTATCTCTATTTCTTTATTTATCTCTCTCTCCCTCTTACTTCTCTCCATGTTTCTCACTTGATCCAGCATTCCCTCCCTCTATCTAACTCTCTCTCTCTCTGTCTCTTAAGAGAAATTTCCATCTCACTCTCTCCTTCTCTCTATCACTCTATCTATTTCACTCTCTCTCTCTCTCTCTCTCTCTCTCTCTCTTTTCTCTCGATCAGAGAGATCGATCTTTCTCCATTTCTCACACCTATAAATAGAAGCGCCTCGCCGCAGCAGCCTCAGTCTGTCCGCGGCTTTCCACTCGTTCGCATCTGTGTTAATAATCGTGTGTTAAAATGTATGTAAATAATTGTGTTAATAACTGGGTGATGAACCTCTGCACCTGCACTCGGATGGACTTAATCATCGATGAATTGTGTGGCGTTGAAAGTGTCCTGTTCTGTGGGTAAGTCCGAACCAAAACTGTTATCTTATATCCTATATATAAAGCTGATAGCTGAATTTATTTATTTATATAAAGCTAATAATTAATTAGGAATCTTAGGTAATATGGGCTACCGCTCGACTGGGTGGTTGCTAATTTAGGTATTGAACTTATGGACTACATTTTGTATAAGATTGGTTTTGTTGAGGTAGGTGTTTTTTTTTTAGTTTGGTCTTGGGTTGGTTAGGAGTTGGATTGGGTTGTTGTAGGACATGTACTGGAGGTTGTCCAAGGCAGGCGCAGCCGCCACAACTCCAGCCAATATCTAAGGGACAATTATCAATCAATCAATACACATTTTTCCACTGCATGACAAATTTAAGAACTGGATACCGTGCAAAAAAATGCAAGCATTATAATATATCGATTCTTCGATAGATTTTTGCGAATAATGCCGTTTGACACTTGGTCCCACCAAATAAAAATACCAGATTTTGCACAGCCACTGTTATGCACCGATTAATCGAGTGTGAATCGATTCCCTAAGGTTAATTGTATTGGCAGTTATTTTTTTTTTTTTAATTTTACAATTGTTTATTTTCTCATCTTTAGTTAATGCTCTTAAACACACAATTAGCGCTTCAGGCATTATTAATTACAATCTGTAAAACCTACTTATAAATTAAACTGCGGCAACAATACAATTTGCCAAACGGATTTACGCTTGCCTATGTATGGGTGTGTGAATTGAATGCATTTAAAACCACTCCTGGGGCTAAATAGTTATAAATGGTTAATTGGGGTTCCCTTCAATTTTTCTCTCTTTTGTTTTTGTACATAATACAAACTGTATTCATTCGCTCGCTAGTTTAGTCACTACTGTTTCTCGTTTAGGCGAAAGAACTTAATGTTATGTGAAATACATTTTTAAGAATTACAATGTATGCAGTTAATGAATGTATAGTTCTTGCTTTAAATGTATAATTCTAGTTTAATGGCTACGTACGTCTGTCTGTGAGTATGGGGAGGGAGAGGGGTGCGTGTGGCATGAGTGGATGTGTGTCTCCATGTTAGTGTGTGGCGTAAAGGGCAGGGCCATGTTTGCTCTCCACTTAGTCTGTCGTTCAGTCCAACTTCTTCATCGATTTGAGGGCCCGCTCCCGGAGCTGCTTCTCCAGGTCCTCATTAATGATCCCCGGCCCCGATCCGCCCGCCAGCAGGATCGGCAGCTTGCCTGTTCCGTTCCGTTTGGCAGTCGACTGCTCCTCCTCGTCGCTACTGCCCGGGGAGCTGCTGTCCGCCCGCGATTTGCCGGCACTGCTCTTCCGCTTGTGCTTCTTATGCTTCTTGCTCTTCTTGCTATGCTTCTTGTGTTTCTTATGCTTATGCTTGCGCTTTGAGGAGTCCTCGGAGTCGCTGTCGCTCGATTCCGCCGCCTTCCTGGCCTTCTTGCGCTTCTTCTTTGTCACCGCCTCGTCCTCGGAGTCGCTGTTACCGTCGTCCCCGGCCTCATCCCGTCGCGGCTTCTTGCTGCTTCGTTTGCGGTGGCTGCTGCTGCGGCCTTCCAAGGACTCCTCACCGCTGGATGTGGCAGCGCGCCTGGACTTTTTGTCCGAGCGTCGCTTATCCTTCTCCTTTTCCTTCTCTCGCTCTTTCTCCTTGAGCGCCGCCGCCGCCACAGCCGCCTCTTTCTCCTTTTCCTTCTGCAACTGCAGTTTCTTCTTCTTGTGGCGCTCTTCACCGCTGGAGTTGTCGTCGTCGTCGCTCTGATCGCTGCTGCTAGAGCTGTCCGAGCTGCGACGCGCCTTCTCCTTCGCCTTGCCCTTGGCAGCCGTTTCGGCAGCTGCCGGCGCCTGCTTCTTGCGCCGCGGCTGCTGCTGCTCTTCGCTATCGTCGCTGTCCGCGCTACTGTCCGAGCTGCTGCTTTGGCTCTGGTCGCGGGATTTCTTTGGTGCCGCCTTGGCAACGAGGCGCTCATGGGGCTTAAGGAACGGAGAAGGCGTGCGGGACAGGCTGGCGTAGCTGTTGCGCCTGGCGAGAGCGGGTGCCGGAGCCGGAGCTGGAGCTGGGGCCGGGGCTGGGGCAGGAGCCGGAGACGGGTCCACAACAATGACTGTTTCTGGCTTAGCTTTGCGCTGCTGCTCTTCGCGGCAGAGATCGATGGTGTTTACCGCTGGCCCAGCGAACTCCACCGATGAACGCCCTAAAAGGTTGAAGTCTTGGTTACTTTCTGTTTCGCGTGGAACCCCATTTTGCGTCCGACACTCACCGACTGGACTGTCCCGCTTGCGGCTGCGTCGCGGACTGGAACGACTGCGGCTTCTCTGACGGCTGTGGCTGTGGCTGCGACTGCGGCTACGTCCGCGCCTTTCCTGCGGACTCGGACTGCGTTGTCGCTGCTGAGGCGGGCGACCACCTGCAGGTTCAACCGAGCTGCCCGACGAGGAGCGTCTTGGCCTAGCCGGCGGCGGATTATCCCATCGATTTACACGCCCGCCACCTGGAGAACTGCGCCTCTCTCTGGAGTTGGGACGACGATCGCGCGAGTTTCGCCTCTGTTGGGGCGAGGAGAAGCGTCGTCCAGGACCCGAGGGTGGCGAGAACTGTTTGCGGAACTGCTGGTGGCCCTGCTGCATGGGAGACTGTCGGTGGTCGCGGTGGTTGAAGCGGTTTTGCTGAGGCGACTGGCGTCTGTCGAAGCGACCCATTCCGCCGCCGCCGCCTCCTCCACGGCCGCCACCGCCAGGACTTTGCCTGGCCTGCCAATGGATTCGGCCACCACCACGGAAGTTGGGTGAACCGCCACGATGCTGCCACATCTGGCGATGCTGGCCGCCGCGACCGCCACCGCGTCCGCCGCCTCTAAAGTTCATCATGGGCGAGCGGCGACGATTGTTATTGAAGCTAAATAGAGAGAGTTCCCCAACAGCATTAGTCAATTGAAGATAATTAGATGAACAACAATCAACAAACTCACCGTCTTGGGGAGCGCGAGTAGCGCATTGGGGAGCGTGATAGTCGCCGCGATCGGGACCGACGGCGAGAATTGGAGCGCTGGAAGCGGTTTCCGCCGCCGCCACCACCATTATCCTGACGCATGGGACTGCGGCCGCGCGGTGAGAAGCGTCTGCCGCCGCCTCGGCGATTTCCTCCTCCGCCGCCAAATTGCCTGCCTCGATCATTTCCCCGCTCCATGGAGCTGGCCGAGTCGCCGCGGTTGTTGCGATACTGCCGCTTATTCTGCACACTGTTCTTGTTGCGGCGATGTTCAAACTGATCCTGGTTGCGCTCCGGCGATAGGGAGATGCTGCTGGATCGTCCCCGGCGGCGACTGCGACGCGAGGAGCTGCGAGAGCGGGAACGCTTGGGGCTGCCCGAGCGTGAGCGACTTCGCGGTGATCGGGAACGAGATCGCGAGTGTGATCGCGATTTGGCCTTGCTCTTGGCAGGCTGCGCCGCCGGCGACTTGTCCGACGAGTGGCGGCCATTTACAGTCTTGACGGGTGCGGGCTCCACGGAGCCAGTCTTCTTCACAGAGCCCCGCGACCCAGAGCGGGACTTCTGGCGGGAGTGGCGGGGCGAGCGTGAACGCGGCCGACGACTGGAACGTCGCTCCCTGGAGGCGGGGCGGGCGGTCGTGGAGGAGCCGCGCTTTCGGATGCGTGCCGCCGCATTGGCCGCCGCCTCACGGGCTGCACTGGGCACTGAGCCGTTATTAGCCGGCTTGGTGGAACGGGAGCGCGAGCGAGACTTGGACTTGCCGCCGGGGTTGGGCGAGCGGTCACGCTGCCGATCGCGGCGAGAGCTGGCGCGCTGCGAGCGAGATCGTGAACGAGAGCGGGACCGGGAGCGCGAGCGGTCCCTCTGGCGCTGCTCCTCCTCGCGTTTGAGTATCTCGTCCTTTTTCTGCTGTATGAACTCTGCCGGTATACCCGAGTCGCTCTCCTGCGCGGAGAGCAGCAGTGCCCACAGCTCGCCCATAAACTGGCGGGCATTGCGACCGTTGAGGAAGCCCGTCATGTTGATCTGCATCTTCTTGGGGCACGGGTACTTCTCCTCCTCCAGCTGGTTGTAGACGAACTCCACCACGACATCGTCCTCGATGTGCAGGATGTCGGTGATCTTCTTGCTGATCCACGGCCGCAGCACGTCCAGCTTCACCTTGGACATGTCCACCCGCTTATTCAAGCAGTCGCCGAACTTCATCTGCTTCATCAGCTTTTTCTCCTTGTCGCTGAACCTAGTGTCCTGCTGCTGGTTGGTGCCCTGCGGACGATACATTATTCGGAATTGCAAGTAGACAAATATACCAAGATGAAGTTTTCAGTTTAAAAACAAAAAAAGAAGGAAAAAAGGAAACGGAAAAGCAAAATGAAAGGTGAGGCGACGAGGGTGGGGATAAAGCATTTATCGATTGCTATGGACTGGGGCGGGAGGGGGGCGCGCGCTTACCGTGAACATCATCTTGGATGCGTTTTGCTGAGTCTCTCTCGCTGAGGGAGGGGATTTCGGTGCACTGCCGCCAAATCGTGTCCCTCACTAGGCCAAGCACATTTGTTTGCTCCTTCGACGGGGGAAAAATTCAATAAAAATATATGTAACCCGGCACCACGCAAGTCAATTGTCTACACGCACACACACACGCTCAGCGTCTTTTCGCCACAGCCAGGGGCCGTGTGTATGTGTGAGGGCCGGGGATTCTCTTCGCTCGCGGCGAGTTATGTAGCTGCGGATCGCTAGTTACGCACTCTCGCTGACGCGTTCTTAATCAGTTACACCTGTCGCGGTCATAAATGCCTTTTCCGTCACTTATCGCTTTGCACTTTTTCCTCGCAAAATAAAAAATAGATTCGTGAAAAGGTCTGCGCCCAGTGTGACCAAAGGGACCACTTAAATATACCAAAGACTCTGGTAAATATACCAAAATTTACAGTCCTCCACTAAATATACTAAATAAATACTAAAGTTAGGTCCAACGAAATAATACCAGGATCGTAGAAGTTGTACAGTTGAATATTTTTTTTAGTTCTATCAAAAAAATTAATTATTGCACTGGGTCAAATTATTATGAAATAAGGTAAATATTAGTATTATTAATTGTGGCATCACGCTAATTGTAATACTATTTTGACCAATATTAAATATTTTGAAATATTAATGTTCAATTTTTATCACCAAATATTGAAAATTAAATTTCCAATTCATAAAATAAAACAATTCCATTAACATTTCGAAACGAATGTTTTTATTTTGCATTTTCGAATGCCGTAATTAGGGGTTCTAATAAATACACACTACAAATGCACGAAGGCATTATTTCAATTTTGTTTAAATTTAGACTTAACACTAGGATTTGATTATTTTTCGAGCAAAATTCCATTTCAATTTTATACAGCTGAGAGGGGGGGATGAAAGTAGAAAATGAGAAGATGGGGAAAACATTAAATAACATTGCAAAATTGATTTCGCTACAAAAAATAATTCCTCGTTTAAGTACACATTAATTTAGCCAGCCAGTTAGCCCAGCTCAGCTCCGCTCCGCTACGACCCAAAACTCGCTCAGTTCTTTTGGTTGCTGTTGTTGTTATTGTTGTTCCTGGTGGGGTGGATCGGGGTGTTTTTGGTGACCCCGCCCCCGCCTACGGTATCATGTTGGGCTCCTGGGCGGCGCCCGTCGAGTATTTTGGCTTGCAAACACATCCGCTCTCCACCAGCACATAGTCCTGGCCGGTCAGAGTCACCGGACCGAGGGGAATGACCAGAAATAGGTAAGGCACGTAGGTTTGCGTACACTCGCCCCGCACCACGTCGCACTCGGAGGATCTGAAAGAAGGATATGATTTAATTTTAACATTACAAATACTACAGCTCTTTAGTTTTCCATCTACTTACTCGCACACTTCAAAGACCACCTGCTGGAGGAGATCGGGGAACTTCTGAACTATGGTCACCGGCTGGCCGGAGGTAAGACTAACGCCATACATGGGCGCTGTGGTATTGTAGCGCGTTTTGCAGAGTCGCGCCGGTGTCTCGCTCTTGCACTGCTGCGCCGGCGTGGCGTTCTTCAGCGATCGACCTGTGATCATATCACCCAATGATTAGTCAATCAATCAATCAATCAGCCAGTCGGTCAGTCAGTCAGTTAGCTATGTGGTGGAGGTGTGGACCAATTGGCTTACTTACCGTAGCGACTGCTTCCGACGGCCTCGTTATTCACCTCGTCGTAGGCCCTCAGCAGAGCACTGGTGGTTATGGCGGGGTCCAGCGTGCTGGGCAATTTGCTCTGGCGGCCACGTCGCGAGTTTCCGTTCCAGTTGGAGAAGGTGCGCGCCACGGCCGCGCTGCAAAGAGGAGATCCCAATTAGGGGGTTATGGTTATATACGTTAGAAAAGAAAGTTGTTGGCTGACCGCCAGCGCCAGCGCCGGCGCACACAGCGACTGACTCACCTCGGATACGGCGCATTGTTGGGTCCCAGGCAGTCGGGCGAGTCCGTGAGCGCATCGCCGGACAGGTACTTCAGGCCACGCCCCCCGGCACACCGGCTGAGGGGCGCGTCGTCATCGGCGCTGCTGTAACTCGGCCACAGTGCCGCGTTCGTGCAGGTGAGTGCGATGCTGATGACGCAGATTGCCGTTAGGTGCTGCAACGATGAGATACGGATGCGGATATGGGTTACGAAACGGTCTGACTGAGATGGAGGAGGCAATGGAATCATTTTTTCACAAGCTTTCATCAAGTAATCGGGTAATTGGATTAGAGTAATAACCGATATTTTATCAGATACTGATTACAGGGCGTGATCTCTTGGAAGCCTGGGTAATCTTGGGACTTATGGTAACTATATAATTTAACCCTCTTTAGAAATGTTTAATTTTAATTCAATTATGTTTAGTTGGAACTCAAAACAATTCTTTCTCTTGTAAGAATTCATTAAACATTCATTATGTTTCATTCATTAGTTATTATCATTAAAAACATACTTAGTTTTACTCTAATAAAGAGCTAGTTCTTATTCATAAATAAAGTCTGAAATCAATTTCAGGTTAAGAATCAGGGAAAATTATTAATTGTTTAATTTTTAGGATACTCTTGTCTAATCAATTACTTTAAGTACATTCCTTTATATTCCTAGGTTTAAGTTTAAGAAAAAGTCACTGCTTACTTTCTGGCATTATTAAATTTATCAAAGAAATATTAATTGAATTTTAAAATTGCCGGTTTTGTGATGATAACGGTGGCTGATCGCTGGAAATGCTGCGTCACGCAGAATGGCCAACTGGACTTGACCAAAGTCTGGTCTAGACCGCTGTTCCGTAAGTGTTGTAACGTGTTTTATGGCCTGCCGTTGAACCGCTGACCCTGACCATGGCCCGGGTACAAGTACAAGTATGTCTAGTAGTATAGCATCTGGCCAGGGGGACTCCCCTACGGAGTTCTGGGAAAACGCACAAAAGTACGCCACTGACCAGTTACAAGGGCCTATCCCACAGTGTGGTGGAGCCCGCCGATGAAAAGTTTCTATTTTCACATACTTGACCCGCTTAGCCCCGAAATCCATAAACAAATTAATTAAGCTCATAAATAACAATCTCGTGAGCCATCATCCATCGTACGTGAAAGTAAAAACAAAGAAGAAATCCAGACGAGCCGAGAAGAAATGTTAATACATACAATTTTTTCCATTTCATTTTTTTCTCAACGGCATGCAAAGCTGACTTCTAATATGGTCTGAACTTTTTATTGCCTCTTCTTGCGGTTTTTATTTATCCGCGCGCGCGTTCATGTATTTTCTTTCACTTTCTCTGTGCAGATTTGGCTGCTGATCAAGTGCCAGAGCCGAAAAACCAGTTTCGATTGAATTAAAATTGCAGCACAAAATTTGCTTTTGGCATTTCTTTACCCTCTCAAAGTTGTTGGCTTTCTGCTGAGAAAATCGCTGCACGTACGTATGAACGTACGACATGCGAAACGATAATCGTAGCGTTTCTGGCAGCCTTTGTGTCCGATTCCAACGAATGGTACTGTCAATGGAGGAATACCGCAAATATTTCTTAATTGATATAAATATTTTCTTTGTGCCATTACAATTATTGTTTTGTTTGCCAGCCAAGTTTTTTCCCAACTTTCTTTTAGTTTGGCATTTGACAAAAACGAAATGATCCAAGAGAGTGGGGCCGTAATGGTCATTGCGTGTGGTTCGGTGGGAAAAACGAAAGCGAAATTCTATTATTTAATTCTTTTCACATTCATTACACGGCTTTAATGATCGCAGAGGAGCGGTGGAGCGGGAAAGGGGGAGCTTGCACACGTGCAGACTGCCCCCGTGTGAGTCTGCGGCAGTGCAGCAGCGATGGACACGACACTCTCACCGAGTTCCGACAGTTCGTAACTGCCTTTTGTCAAATTCTGTGGCTCATTAAACGCGCTTTTCTTGGCATTGTATGTCGTTTCGTCGGTCCGACTTTCCGTTTTTATGACTCTTCAGCAATTTCGTTTAATAAATGCTCGCAACCGTCGTCCCCTCTTAATTCGACATTAAAAGACAGGTACGGGACCCCTGGGACCCGGAGAAGCCATTGCCATTTGAACCTGTCACCAGAAAGAGAGACGTATTTTTACCTGGTAATTGCCATCTTGATTGGGTCTGTCTCTCTCTCGGCACCTAATGAGGCGACTTTCTTAGGTCCGCAAGGGTTCATTGTTGGCGCGGACATGACTGTACCGAATCAACGATAGCCGCCAGAGAAATGCAAATAGTTTCTGTACATAATTGGGCATTATTGCTTTGCTTTGGAAATCGGCGAATCACGCATTAATCAAAAACCCATTGACGAACCGTTGACAATTTCAAACAGCTCCCGTCATTAGGCTTACATAACAACAACAGCAACAATGTGCACCAAATGTTTTTGCTTTGCTTTGTTGCTTTACCTGCGAAAGAGCAAAAGAGAGGGGGCAACAAAGCCAGGCTAGAAAGAACCAAAGTGAGAGATATAGCAAGAACGGCAAAAAGAGACAAAGCGAAGAGCAAAACTGTCAAGAGCAGCGGCTTCGTTCGTGTATCAGGTGCCGTTATAACGAGGTTAACGACCCACATCGCCGTCTCCCTCTCGCGCTTCGATCTCCACTCTCCGGTCTCCACTCCCCGCTTAAAGCTCGCGTAAACAAACATTGGCGCTTAATAACAAATGAAATTAAATTCTAACACATTGGAACAGCAAACAGATCAGCGGCTGCACGAGTGAAAATTGGTTTCGGGAAAGCATGGCAATGTCGACAGATTATTGACAGCTTACAAATAGCCACAGGTGGCGTTGCCCGTGACTGTGACTTTGACTGTGACTGTGAGACAGCGACTGCGGCTGAGACTGTGCGACTGCGACCGTTGCACGCAATGGTTTGGTGGCTTGGAGACCTGGAACTGGTTTATTGATAAGCGTAGCCCATAGCTGCGGGCCATCGTGCCATCTCTGTCTCGCCGTCTGTCTCCGGCGAGTTCCACATTCTCAATGGATGTCAGTGATAATGCATTGTGATTGAAACGAATTGAGAATTGAGAGAGAATTGTGCTCGCTTGACTGACACAATTTCCCAAAGGCTTTTGTCCGTCGATTGTGGATCAGTTGGTCAGGAAAAGCCAGCCAGCTAGCCAGCCAGTCGGTCGATCCGATGAAAAGCAAAGGCCAATTGTCTTGCAACTGCTGTCAACATGGCAAGAGCCACAAATAGAATATGTTCCGAAATAGACTTTGGATCTCGAAAAAAAGATTAATCATTCTATTGATTGACCGTTTTTTGAAAAAGACTAATAAATGTGATTCAAAGATTTATTATAATAATAGTGATTTGAATGAAAGAATTCATTTTCTTGAAGATGGACTTACAAAAATTGAAATTCAAGACTGATATTAGGATTTTCAACAAACTCTAGAATCAAGATACTGAAAAAAGGTTCTTGTCTAAGGCTAGATCTTTTGTTAAGAGACTACAAAATATTTCCTAGTTTTAGTTGCATTTTGGGCCTACTAGAATACTTTTCAATAAACTTTGAGGTTTTAAATAAAAATGCAATTTACAATTTAAATTTAATAAACCCGTATCTATTCTAGAAGAATCAAAGGCTGAATTCCAAGGAAATTGAATTATTCGTTCTCAATATGATTTGACAGTTTATTATTCAGTGAACTAATATTTTAACCTCTAGACCCACTGAATATTGAAGTCAGTAATTTCAATTATTGCAACCCAAAAGCGTTGTTTATGTTTATCGATTACTAATATCGATACGGGGAACCAACGGTACGTATGCGCAACGCAACTGTGCAAATGTTTTAGTTGCCGGTTCTCAACACCGTTGCGCATTAGACCGTTGTTTTTTGTTGGGGTTTTTCATTTTTTTATTCGTTCCGCGACACACAACAAAGCTCGATGCCGTGATAACCCCGAAGCGACAAAACTTTCAATGGTTTTTTTTCTCAAGAAGCAGCAGCCTTAACGGCCACTATGCAGATCACGTTTTCCCAGACCACAGAGCGGAATGGGGAGAAGGTGAGGGAGAGAGAGCGAGACAAGTGCATGGACCATGCCTTCTTTTGCCTCCAGCTATCGGCGCCCCTTTCACTCCCCTGCGCAATGCCGGACAAAGACTTTTCTCCAAAAAGGGGGTTTTTCAAATGTAGTGTTTGTTTAAGAGAATTTTATGGTTTCAAAACCAAGGAAAAAGTCTAAAAACACATGTTTGAAAACCTTGTTTTAAAATTTCTTACTTTTAAGATCTATAACAACCCATAGGCAAAAGGTGTGTACCTACGCCCCTGCCCCCTGCAGGTTGACGACAGCGGCGCTTTCATTTTTGGACTGTGACTGCGATGTGACTGCCCATTGTCCAGATGGTGGGATCCAAATCTGAGGAATCCGTGGAAACGGGGCTATGAAAAGCCTTGTGGCTGCCGCTCTGACCGCCACTAGAATCGAGGAATTTTAATGACAATAGAGAGCCGAGGAGGGGACGTGCTAGACCCGAATTGCCTGCAGCAACACTTTTACTCATTACGCTCTCGTTTTTGATGCTTTGAATCTGGGCAGAAGTTTCACTGCATAATTCGCATCATTATAATTTATACTCGGTGGGCAGGTACCTGAGTGCCCATCACAGGTACTGTTACCTTTTGGCGCTACATTAAAGCTGGCAATTAACACAGATTTATGACAATATTCTCGAGGGTTGCCTGCTGCCAATCAGAATGCGAATGAAGAGATGCCGGGAATCTTTGACCCAGAACGCCGTTGTGGTTAACAGTTTATAATTCCGCTTTTGCAAATAGTTTTACGCACCTCGTTGTTGTTGCTGTTGTTAGTTTTCCTCAAGGTTTTTTAAGGTTCGTCGGCCAACAACACAAACGGGAGAATTTGAGACGCTTGAATGAGAATGAGAATCTTCTTCTACCTGTAAACCCGAAATCGGAGACGGAGACGACGGCGAGCAACCCATAAAAATCAAAGTATGAATATATTTAGCCTACTTTTTATAAAAATTTTTATTTCGCTTTTGCCAACGGCACGGCTCAGCTTGGCACTCGAGCATTTAGGCGACGCTTTAAGAATCCGCTTTGAATCATCGCCTGCACAGAGAAAAATTGTATACAGAATTCTGAATTATATTTACTTTTGAAGAAGGGTCTATCAAAATTGTATCGCAAATTATTCAGAATGTGTTATTTGCATATAAAGAAACCTCAAATACTTTAATCTTCATTTTATAACATTGAACATTTTGATTCAACTTCCTACAATTTTATTCGAAAGGAAGAAATTAATGATAATTAAATTTTAAACTATCTCGAATGCAACTATATTTTAAGGGATTTTTGTTTAAATTGTTAGGAAGAGTGTGGTAATTTTCTCAGCTTCCTATGAATTATACAGTTTCTAAAACTTTATATATTGATTTTAGAACATTAGTTCCAATAAGAATTTGTTTCTGTGTTTTTGGCTTCCAAACAAATCGATCAAATTTCAAAATACTGCTGGGACCGAATGAATCGAATCGGGGCAAGAAATCAACAATTCAATTCAAGGGAAATCGTTGACGCAGCGTTTTAGGCGTGGGCGTGATTTTGCTTTCTACCAATTCTGTTGGCTTCTTGATTAGCATTTTCGTGGATCCTAAGTCGGTCAAGTTCACTAAAAGAGCGGGTAGACTTTAAAGGTTCTTTCTACTATCTTCTGAGTCTGAAGAGAGGTTGAACGCACAGCTTCTTTATATTTTTCTCCAGCTGGAATTTAGGGGCCTGCAACCTTTGGCTTTTAAAGTCAAGTAAGTCCCGCAGGAATGCAGCTGGGCTCTGGCTCTGCTACACCAATCGCTGGGTCGAATCTCCTGGCCATATATCACTGGCAACCACGGACCAGCAACACTCTTTTCCGTTGCCAATTCCTAGAGTGCCAGCCAGGGCCCAGACGTGAGCCGACTGACAAACATTTAGCTACGAGTATCTGCGGTGTGGATACACACACGTATTTGGGGAACACGCAGCCTAGTAAAAGTTATTTGGCCAAAGCAAATTCATTATAAATTCTTCAAGACCAGGCAAAAAGAAAGTCCCAAGAAAGGTGCTAATTCATGCCATCGGCCGATCGGGCCGGAGAAATGGGTCGAGGTGGGCGACGGAGATGGAGCCCAGCTCCGATCCGAACCTAACCGAACCGAACCCAGAACCCAACCCAACTCATGCCATTCCACGCCGGGGCCAGGCACTTAGTGGACCACCACCGAAGGTGTTGCCTGCTGTGGGCTGCAATGTGTGTGCATATATATCTCGCCGCACATATAGCCACATATAATATGTGTTCTTTATGCCATACTGGTTTCCGAAAGGAAGAGACGAGACAAGAACAATGCCAAGTTCAGCAAAATACAACAACAGCAACAAAAAAGAGCGCATAAGACGACGTGTAAGAGGTGCCGGAGGTGCGAGGAGAGAGAAGTGTAAGAGATCTTGCAGCTGCCTCTCCATCACCAACTCCATCTCCTTGTGGGCGCTACGGCAACGGCTTTGGTGTCTTTATTTTTTGTGCTTATTGGGGTCACTTACTTTGACAGAACTTCTACTTAAGCACCGGTATTCCATTTTGTAGCAGTGTGTGTTGATGGTCGATGGTTTCTTGTTGGGTTATTGGCTGTACTTGGGCCGTACTGTGTGTACTGGGTACTTGGAACTTAAGCACTCGACGAGGCACTCTCGTTCATATATCGTTTCTGGGGTCCGGGACTTGTCCAATTCTGGAATTGGCTTTTCACTTCACACTTCACGACCGATGATGGATTTTAAGCTAGGCGCACGGGGAGTATCGTATCCACTGCAAAGTGGCCCTCTGATCTCTGTGATCCGTGATCTCTGCTCTGTGCTGGCAATGGCAATGGCAATGGTAACGCGAACCGACCAACTCGAGCGCTCAACCTGAACTGACGGAGCAGGTAAGGTTTACCATTCCTTAAGCACTTGGTGCTGCCTCGTCTGCGCATGCGTCGCCGCTTCTGCCTCTGCTTCTGCTTCTGCTACTGCCACTGCTGCGATCTTCGGCCACATCGTCGCACTCGTAACCTGTTGCCGTCGTGTCGCCAAGTGTTGCCGCTGCAGATCGGGCCTGGGACCTCCTCCCGCTAGCATTGTGGGTGCCGCCGATTTGGATACATGTGCAGGCGCAGGCGGCAGGACAGGAATACGAGGGAGGCGAACCACATATAGCACAAGGATTATTGACAGCACGAAATTGATTCTAATTTGAATTTCGGTTTGACAAGTGCTGAAAGGCTTAGAGAGACTCCAGGTGTAGAATCCACCAACCATATAGAGGGAAAGGCCCATTATGAATGGATTTATATTCCTTGTGAATATTACATTTTAAATGTAAATTTATTAAACGATGTTTACAGATATGCTTAACGTTCCGGGTATCTCATTAATAGGAACACTTAAAAGAGAATCACAATAAAATACAATAAATATGTTACGTTAATTAAATTCTAGTTGCTTCCTCCATATCAACAACTGCGGCCACGGCAAGGGGTGGTGCTAATGTCGTTGATGTTGATTTCGTTGACATTACTATGCTAGGTTTTGGTTGTTGTTGGGGATGTTGGGGTTGTTGAGGTTGTTGGGGTTGTTGAGGTTCTTGGGGTTGTTGAGGTTTTTGGTGCTGTTGATGTTTTTGGGGCTGTTGAGGTTGTTGGGGTTGTTGGGGTTGTTGTTGGCGATGTGGCTCTTCTTCTTCATCATCATCATCATCAGGCGTAGGTGGCAACAATCTAGCGACACGCAAGATCAACATAAAACAGCCACAGAAAATACAGACCATACAGCAGACGCAAAAACATAATATAAAGACTGGCAGCACGACAATCAAAAACCATTGGGTCCAAGTTAACATTTTTGCGCAAGTCGTTTATAGGCTAACCCCTTTCAGTCGCAGTCCCTGCAGTGGAAACAGCAGCAATAACCAATGCAGCAGAGAAGTGCAATTAGCGCCAAAAATATGGCAAAGAAGAAGGCAAGGGCTGGACCAGGACCGAGCAGGAAATTAGAGAAAGCTTTGGTGTTCATAGCCTTAATGTGCTATAATCTAAACAAGTAATTTAGGATATAGTTTACAAGGAAATGTTTATGTTGTAAGGTGCCATAACAAAAAAGCACATCTGATTGAAAACATACTTAAATAGACTTTGTCAATTCTCATTTATCAAGTATATTTTATGTATAAGTATATCGTAATACAAATAGCTCGATAGAAGCGAAGTAAATTAAGTCGAGCTCTCAAACATTTGATGGGAAAATGTGAATCTTTTACCGCTAGTGGTTTCACCTTCAAACGAATCTGAAAGCATTGCAAACTGACTTATCTACTTGCATGGGAGCCTTGTTAATTGGTTATCGATTATAACATTACATAATTGAATATTCTGTAGATGCTGCGTCTGCTCCTCTCACGATCTGCTCAGTCCGACAATTAAAAGACGCTTTTCATTTTCTTTTGGGAAAGTTACCGAGCTATATTAGTTACAATTCGCTTTGGTTATTATCGAAAAATGAAGAAAACGCCGAAAGGCCACAGAAAAAAACTTTCATAGTGGTTGTAACTTTTCCCCTTGGCCACGGCAAATGCGCAACATTTCAAGTCAATTGTCGAGTGTCGGCGCGACGTGCAGAAAAAGTGTTTGCCGTCGGGTGTAAATAAATAAAATAAAATAAAATTAACGGTAACAATTGAAACAAACGCAGCCGCGGACCAGCTCGACAATGGTCGTCCGGAATGAAACACGAGAAGCCATTGCCTCCAAGTGACACGACACGCATGCGCAGTGTCAGCGCAACGCAGCTTTTCAGCGAAAGTGACTGAACGAGTTCCAATTGTCCCAACGCCTTTATCAGAGCCTAACAATATTAACTGGCGTAATACTGGCAAGCAAAAATACAGTACATAAATGAAAAGCCCGCAGAAGTAACCGGCCTCGGGCTTGTCATCGACAAAAGACCACATTTCTTTTCTAATGGGTTGTAATAATTACTAATGTGTCTAGACAGTACCTATTTCTTTTTTTTATTTTTGATCAAATTGGATAATATCAGAAAAACTATCCCACCCTCGTAAAAAAAAGATTTTTCCAAAAACAGAGACTGTTGATGGGAGATATAAAATATCCCAATATCATGGTGTAAAACAAAAGAAACCACAAAAGGCTATTTATCAAACGCCATTAACGCAATGCGAATAATAGCAATGAATGAACCCAAGGAAAATATTTAAACAATTATAAATCTAATTTTTTAATAAAAATAAATAATAAGGTAACAAACAAATTCATATTTATCAAACTACCTTTGTGTGGCGCAGGTCCGACGTTCTGAACTTTCAGCTTTGAAATCGTCAGTACTAAAATGTTTTTAAATTCACGTAGAGCAGAAATTTTGTTGCAGTTCTAAATACGTTTGGTTTGGTTTGGTTAATTGTTAAACGTGTCGTTGTCGCGCCAATGCATGTTAACCATAGCTCACTGATACACCGAGTACACATCTGTTAACCAACACTAGACGTCTGCAGCAGAACAAGGCAGACAGCAACAATATTAGCCATATAATAGTAACACCGACAGCGTGATTGGAAACGAGCTGCAAAAACACCAATAGTGAGTACATAAAGAAAAGTGAAGTCAAGAATCGATGTAACACAATTTTGAAAATGTTGATGTATTTGTATCTTTTCAACACTGCTTTCTGCAGCCTAACACAAAAACGAACACTCAGGTAACGCCAGTATAGGTAACGCTTCATAGGTAGCTTAAATGTGACCAGCTGCTATATAACAAATCTCGCGCCAATTGGAGTGTTAGCTAATTGGAATCGATATTAATATCGATTTGCTTGCAGCTCTAAATTGGACAGACGGCAACAACAATTGACATAACAACAACAACAACAGCTTCGGCCAGCGTGAGCGTGTGCGTTCCCCTGGGTGTGTGTGCGTGCGTGTGAGATTGGAAGACAATGGCTGCAGCTGCGGATCTGGTTGTTCCTACCCTTGCCAGTGAGTATTATATTATCCTTCGAATTCATCTCCAATCTGACGCCAAAAGGCAGCCCCAACTCGGGGCTGTCGAAGGCACCCGCCTCCGCCTCGGGGGACGGCGGGAAAGGCGAAAAGTCAAACGACCTCGTGTTCGTTCTCCATCCGCCGCTCGTGCTAACCTCTTCCCTCTCCTCCTCCTTCCCCTGTCCACAGTTCGCTCTAGCGTGGCCGTGGAGCTGTGGTCGTCGGCGGGCTCCAAGCAGCCGTACGAGCACAAGGCCCACCTGCCGCGCGAGGAGACGAAGAGCTCGAGATCGATCTGCTTCAGCCCCGACGGCCGGTACTTTGCGTACTCCAACGGCCAGGCGGTCAAGGTGCTCGAGGCGAGCAGGGATAGCGCTGCCAGCTGGCCAGTGATTGCTACGCTGCCCCGGCCGAAGGCCTTCTACCTCAACTTCTCGCCACGTGGCCGTTATCTGTGCACCTGGGAGAACTATACCATCTCCAAGGACCGGCCGGAGGGATCACCCAATCTGTTGGTCTACGAGGTGGCCACCGGCGAAGAGGTCTTTGCCATAGTCCAGAAGAACCAGACTGACTGGCAGCCGTCATGGTCGTCGGACGAATCCATCTTCGCTCTGGTCGTCGGCGGCGAGGCGCTGTTCTACGATCTGGGCGAGGGAGCAGAGAAGGGATTCACCGGCACCTCGCGCAAGATCGGTGGCAGTCGCGGCGGCATGCTTTCGCTGGGACCCGGCAACTGTCCGCCCTTCCTGGCCTTCTACACCCCGGGCGCCAAGGGAGCTCCGTCCATGTGCAAGCTGTACAAGTACCCGGCCCTCGGCCAGAACCAGACGGTTGCGTGCAAGAGCTTCTTCCAGGCGGACCGGGTCGAGATGCTGTGGAACAAGCGGGGCAGCGGACTGCTGCTGCTGACCAGCACCGAGGTGGACAAGAGCGGCGCCTCCTATTACGGCAACCAGGCGGTGCACTTTATGGCCACCAAGGGTGACACCTGCTCGGTGCCACTCTCCAAGGAGGGTCCGGTGCACTGTGTCAAGTGGAGTCCCAAAGCAAATGAGTTTGTGGTCGTCTATGGGTTCATGCCCTCCAAGGCGGCCCTCTACAACCTCAAGTGCGATGTGGTCTTCGACTTTGGCGAGGGGCCGCGCAACTGCGCCTACTTCAATCCGTTTGGCAGTCTCATAGTCCTTGCCGGCTTCGGCAATCTTCCAGGAGCCGTCGAGGTATGGGATGTGGCCAAACGCGAGAAGTTGGCAAATCTCAAGTGCGCCGACACCACGGTCTTTGAGTGGCATCCCAATGGCGAGTGGTTCATCACTGCCACCACGGCGCCCAGGCTACGGATCAGCAATGGGTGAGTAGTAATCCTCTCGCATGGATTTTTATTGAGGATCTAATAACGTCCAATTAAATAGCTTCAAGGTTTACCACTACTCTGGAGCCCTGCTCCATGAGACCATGTGGCCGCAGGGCCAGGAGCTGCTGGGCATCGAGTGGCAGCAATTCCCAGACAGGACCTTTAGCGAGCCAAAGATCACCAAGGCCAAGCACGAGGGCATCAAGTCAAGCCAGCCAGAGGCCAGCAAGAAGGCCTACACACCGCCCCATCTGCGGCTGCTGAAGGAGGGAAAGAATCCGGAACAGTATCTGCCCCAGCCGAGCATTCCCGGACTGGCTCCGGCAGCAGCAGGTAATACACCGCGCCAGTTTTGGCATAGGCAGTACGACCTGGACAATCCCATCATGCGGCGGGGCGAGCAGCAGTCCCAGGTCCAGGTTCAGGTGGTGGCCGCTGGACGAGAGGGTCAGCCGGGGCCCTCTAACAGCCGTCCCTTTCGGCGCTATCGGCCCTACCAGCATAAGCGCTACTAGGTTCACAGCTAATCAGCCATTCCTCTTCACTCCTTGCCTCACACATTCAGTATTAGCCATGCCAATTAGGAGTAGGGATAGACGCGGTCGTAAGTAGTCTCGGCCAATGTATTTGCTAATTGCTCTTTGCATTTCTCCTTCGCCTGCAGGTGGTGCCAACAGCAACAATAAACGGAACAAGAACAAGCCCCGGGGACCTAAGAAGGATATGAACGTAGTGAATGGCGGTGATGCGGACTCTGCGCCGACAGATGTGGCTCCCGCTGCTGCTGCTGCTGCTGCGTTGCCAGGAATAGTGCCAGAGGGTGGGGAGGAGCAGCGCAAGCAGCAGTCGCACCAAAACACGCCCCGACCAAGATACCAGCAGGAGAACGCGGCTGATCAGCCACGCAACCAGGCGCAACAGCATCCCCATCCGCCGGGGCAGGGACAGGCTAATGGCCAGAATATCACCGAGAAAGAACGGAAGATACGCAGCGTTGCCAAGAAGCTGTCGGACATCAAAAAACTGAAGCTGCGCCGCAGCCAGGGCGAAAACTTGGAGCTGAATCAACTGAACAAGATTAAGATGGAAGCACGGTACCTGGACGAGCTCAAGGCTCTCAAGTTGTCTGCCTAGGGGGGACGGGCGACAATGATAACCAAAAGCATAGCGATAACGAAGACGACGACGGCGGCGGCGGCGGCGACGAGAAGAGACGAGAGAGACCAATGTGAGGACGCGAGGAGTAATTGTGATACACACACCACCTCTTCTCTGCTCCACTCCACTCCACTCAACTCCACTTTCACCACCTCTGTCCCCGTCCCCTTTTCTGCTGTCTTACGCTCATTTTTTTGCGGTTCGCACTTTGCCGCAAAACAAACAAGGTTCTAGTTAAAAACATTTTTCTACTATTTGTGATTTCTTTACATTTTTTGGCAAAAGCAAACAACAACTTCCCAAACAAACAACAAATTTATGTACCAAATTGTGCTACCAAGTAAATAAAAGGTGTTTCCAAAAATTCCCGAGTCTTCCCGGCTAGCTAGCTCTCCCAGTTGGACTTCTTCTTGATGAACTCCTCGCGCCCATCGTCCTTGACAGCCACGTAGTAGCCCAGGCCTTCGTACTTGTGACGCATGTAGGCGATATAGCCAAAGACTCCGGCAATGGCGGTCAGTCCCAGGCCCATAATGATGGCGTTCTGCGAAAGCAGTCCGGGTTATGGAAAATGTATCTCAATCGCTGGTTAAATCTTACCGGCTTTGCGTACAACTCAAAGTTGATCAGACGGAAAACTCCGGTGGTGCGCATGGAACGGATGCCATCGCCCGGCTTCTGATCCTTGCCCTCACTCATTCTGATTTACAGTTAAATTTAAATAAATCCCTCCTCGGAATATTGCACAATTCTCTTGTAAATATAAACATGTGTGAAGAAGAGAGTGGAGCATTGCGTGATAGTGTGACCGTAAATGCGGCAAATACCGCGGGTTACGAATGAAAATACAAAATAGTACGGAAATTAGTCCACAGGTAAAATTAGTCTTCTCAATGTCCAGATATTCCTAATAATAAAAACAGACAATGACACCTTTGCCATATTTATTAAAAACATGAACTCAAGTCGCGCTATTTATTTACATTCTCGGTTTTTGTGCCTCGTAAACCACGGGTCTACAGGGCAAGAGGTAGGTAGAAAGCAAAACCACTAGGTTTGTTATATATTCTTTATTATTAATAAAATTAATTGAAACATATTTTAGGAACAATTGGCTGCTGGCCTTGCGCTGCTAAGCTTGTGGTGTCTGATAGAGGTGCCGAAACATCGATGCTAACATCGATGTATCGATGTTTTTGAAAATTTCCGA
>JAEIHY010019551.1:0-92823 GCA_018904565.1 Drosophila tsacasi
TCCTTCACTGCGTTGCAAACTTCTGACTAAAATTATAATACCCTGCAAGGGTATAATTAATAACGGAAAAATGTGATTCCTCACAATATATATACAAAATATTAATGTACAACAAGCTAATATTTATTGGGACAAAAGTACAGAACTGTCATAATTTGCTCTCGGTTTTCATCAGCGCTACATTTAATTGATCCATTTTTAATTATTGAGTCTATGTTGCTTCAATTTATATATGTATATTGCTTCAAAAATTATTGTTAGGTCCGCATAAAACGCAAATCTCCTGACAGCAATCGGCTGTATTTCTTCAACCTTTCTTGGCTTAGATAGTTATTTCGCCCATCTCTGTGACCTTTTGCCTTAATGTTGCTTGCCCTTGTGGCTGCAACTTATGTGCTTTCCTTACCCCCTCCCCTCCGCGTACCATTTCTCCACGCCAAATGAGGCTTGGACCTCGCCGTGACCTCTGAGTGGTGTCTGCACCGAACACATTTCGGCATGCTAATTAGTCCGGGGGATGGCGAAAAGGTGGCTTGGGCCCAGCCGCAGAGCTTTTTGCGTTCATTTCCCATGCGTGTTCATTATAATAATTTCTCGTGCTTTGTCTGGTTTCTGTTTTTGGCTAGGTTTAATTAATGATTTGCTAAGCTGCTAGATACCACTCCCAGAGCGATGCGGTGCTTTTCGCTTTTGTGCATGCCAGGGGATAATTGGGTGTCAGGACGTGGGCTAATTCTGAGCACACAGAGCGAAAGGCACTACTGGCATCCATTGCTGAGATTGCTGAGCCCTTCTTATATTACGGACATATTTAAAAAATAATATAATTTCGGAATTAGTACAAGAGGTATTATTTTAAAGTTCGGCGATATTAGTTTCACTTGAATCTCTAGACTGCGTATTTTTCCTCTGTGCACCACTCATCCCCTGGCCAGCATTTCCAATTGTGTTGAGTATCCGCTGCTTCTGCAGCTTGGACGCGTGTGTTCCTGAGTATGTTTGTGCTGGCAACACGTGGCAGCACAAATACGAAATGTGAAATGTGAAAATCAGGCTTCGTATTGTTGCAGCACACTGGACGCTTTTGTTGCACTTTGTGGCGAATTCTCTTTTCCGCTTTTCCGCTGCCACGTTTCGTTACACAAAAGGCCAAGTTACACTCGTGCACAAGAGAAGCATATATATATGAGCGGCACTGTACATATTTTTGTATAATTGTACTCATGCACATGTTTTTTTTCTGCCCCGCCACGCATTTGCAATATTTATTGCATTCACCTTGCGAAATATGATTTGAGCACACTATTCAATGGGTCGCTGAAGAACCTAGTAAATTTAAAGAACACCAAATGACAAGTACATATTTTAGCAAATAAAAAATAGTAATACTTGGCTGGATTATCTTTGTAATTAAGTCACTATTAAGTCAAGTTAAGGCTGTTATAATATTTCTCTCGGCAGGTTTTAAAAACTATCTAAACCTTCACATTTTAGTGAGTTATGCATGTTAATGTTGAAATTTCAAATACCAAATACCCAGAAAGAGCATCTACTCCACCCCTTTCTCTGCTCGATGATACGATTCTCCACTTAATATTTTTCCCGCGCTCTCTCCTAACCATTTCAGCTGGCATAGTCGCATGTGCGTTTGCATGTGACCGATTGAGGTTTATGAATATAAATTGTTTGTTAATTAAATGCAACAACAATAACGGCCAGCAGGAGCAGCAACAAAGCAGACAGCTGTGGGATGGTTGGATAGGATGAATGGTCGGATGGCTTGGTCGGTTGGTCGGTTTGGCTGGGCTTTAATACCGGAAATTGATTAAAAGCTCATTTCATTTGCTTGCTGTTCGCTTGTGTTGCAGTTGCAATTGCGATTGTTGCTGCTGTGGTGATTGTTATTATTGTGGGCCCCTTCCCCTCCTCGCTGTCATAATTTGCCGTTTGAAATGATTATGGTGCCTTACACACACTCAGTAATTGCAATTGCTGATGTTGCAGTTGTGCTTGTTCGTTGTTGCTTTTGCAGAGGAAATATCCATGCAACATGCGGAGCTAGGTAATGTTGCTGTTGTTGCTATTGTGCTTGTTAATTCCCAGACTGGCGCTATAGATTTCATTATCATAGAAGGCCCTTTCCCCTGAAAGTGGTAAAGATGTTCGGGCAATTTACAAGCGATTTTCATTGTCTCCCAGAGCGGCACATGAACAAAATCATGTCCATTTCTAAAGTATGGACAATTTAACTACTTCAAACTCATCGAATCTATGAGGTAAACAACTTCTGAAATAAACTTGAATTGCCTTCGTGCTCTTATTTTATTTTTCCGCTGTGCACCCGGCGGAGTCAGACCTTTGAAATGCGATTATGCCCGATTATTGTAATTGAGTTGAATGGCGCGGAGACAGGTTGCCTAATTGCAGGATTACGCTCGAAGAAAGATTAGAAAATACTTCCATATCTGCCATTTGCCGCCTCGCCGCACTTCTGTATTCTGCTCGAGTTGCTCGCCAAAGTTATCTCATTTGTTTTTATCGGCCGGGCCAGGTCCGTTGCGGCAACAACCCTCGAAAACACATTTATGGCAACTGGGAATTATTTATTTTCCAAAACATTTGCCCAGAATATGGCCATGTAATGTCCGACTTGAACTTTAATGGGTTTTCCACACCCCAAAAAAGGCTGTTACATTTCTGCTGTGGCCCGGCCAGTTTTTTTCCCGCTGCCATCTTTCTCCTGCCTTTGTCATAATTTTACTGCCAATTTCAGGAACTGGGAAAGTTGGCCCACTCTCGCACTTACACGTATTTACGTTGCGATTTTTATTTCCTGTAATTTTTACGATATTACTTATTTTTATGCAGCTCACAGCGGATCGGGGGTCGCACACACATTCGTACATAAAGACGACGGGGCGTTGGAGAGGCAACGTTTAGCTTTCATTTTGAACTTTATGCCATTTTTATTGCTTGTTGTGCGCCATGTTGCTGTCGTCGTCGTCGTCGTCGTTGAATGTTGATGTTGCCGATGGCAGCCGCATTATTGGTTTTTGAAACTCGAGCTGAGCCCACGACAAAAATTAAAATAAAAGGCGGGTGGGGAGCTATCTGGTTGGGAGGATGGCCAGAACAAAGGAACGGCTGGCAGTCGGAAAACCAGACAAATTCCAAATTCCCCGCAGCAACATTAGTCAATGGGAGCTCGTCCGCGTGCGCGCCTTTGTTGCCATTACGTATTGTTTTTACAGTTGCCAGCTTATTTATTTCTAGCATTTGTTATTATTTAATTTAAATATTTATGCAGCGTGTCTGGCGTGACTATGGCGCATTATAATTACCGCAACAGCGTACCGATAAGCGGGCCCGTATACTTGATATTTTGCTATGGTCTCGTTTCGTTTTCGAGGTTTCGTTGTAATGTTCGAATGGGCAATGTGTATGGTTAATGGCTACGTGCTGCTATGGGCCGACCTCGCAAAGTGGGTTGTGCTTCGGCCGATCAGCTATAGTCCAGCTATACCCGCGATCCCGTGTGGGCAGACGTCGTAAGCATTAACATTGCTCGGACTGCACTACGGACCACCGTCGGCTGTGTCCCAATGCAGTTGGCCAATTATCGGGTATTTCATGCTGCAATTGATCCCAGCCTTTCATAGCCATCCCAGGTGCATTTTCAAAGTTGCGCCTAAAACCGATGTAAATTTCAAATTAAAATGTCGACAACTTTAATTATGTAACCGATATAGCAACATGGCTATATTCCGATTTCTGCGTTAAACCAGAAAGTGGTTTGAGGTTCCCCACGACACGTTAGCTGATATAATTTTTGTCCTTTTCATCATGAAAAAAATATATATACAATTTTAGTAAACAAGCAAAGAAAGAAACATCTCTATTAGTTTTAATATATTTCAATTAAGAAGGTATTACCAGAAGGTTTATATTATATTTCGCAGTCTTTCGTTATCATATAATTTTTCTATATAATTAAAATGTAAATTGTGCATTAGGAATCACTTTTACGATAACATTTATTGTGCACCAATAAAGGCATTCTCTGGTTCTAGCTGTTGTTAATTATTAATCAATTCGCATTATTAATCACAATGGAAATGGTAATGCAATTGAATTTATCAGATGTTCCAGTCCAGTTAAAAAAGAGTTCTTTAGAAAAGGCCAGCCAGCCAAACTGTCTATTCATATAGAATGGCAGCTATTTACCAACCCGCCTCGATCCGCGCCCAGCGGACATTAGTGTGTCTGCAATTAAATACACATTGAAACCTTTGTAAGCCCGATAATCATCTCGATGTCTGCCCAGCCACATGCGTTGTTTGTTAATGTCTGCGCCATTATTTGATTTATATTTTCCATATAAACACTCCACTGCTCGTGCTCCTGCCACTGCCGCTTATTGATGTTTGTCCAACTCGCAATCATTCAAAGACCAAACCAGTTGGTCACTCGACCATTTCCAGCAAGCCCAGTTAAGTGGGGCGGTGGGGAAAGCAGGGGCAAGTGGGGGAATCGGGGAGGGAACAGGCGGACTGTGGACGGTGGACGACGGAGACAGGCACTCGTCAGTGGCCATCGATCAGGCGATGGTAAATGTTTTTCCAATTTATTTCCATGCTTTACTTGGCCGACGAGCAGCGCTAACTTGGCCAGGGACTTGGCTGCTAGTTTCGGTTTCAGCTTAGTTTTTCGTGCAATTAAATTGAGTTATTTGCGTTTTGTCTGGTCAAAGTTCTTGCCAGAGTCTGTCTGCTGACTACTTACACCGGACAAAATAGCTATAATTTTATAATATTCTTTCATACAGTCTTTAATTTACTAAATAATTATTACCCATACCAATTGTATGAGTTATGTTAAGAAAGAGTTCTTCATTCATTAAATATTATGTGTAAAAGTTGTATTATCTTTATTTAAATTAGAGTACAATTTAATTATTATTTGTATTTAGTTTTTCCAACCTGATCATTTTACATCCACGTATTTCCCAATAATATTACCCATTTATTCTTTTAGTCGGGGCCTCTTTTGGTCCAAGTGTAGCTCCATCGTGGCTCTGTCTCCTCGTCTGTGTGCTGCTTTAAATTGAATTGGCCTTTGTGCGGACACTCGTGCACTCATGTATGGCATACATGTTCCCATTCCCCATCCGTCCACACAATAAAATCCAAACAGAGCGACGCTCATTGAATAAATAATCGAATAAAATATGCTGCTGCCGCCGCTGTGCGACTTCTTCGCATTTCTGCTCTCTTTTTTGTTGCGAAAATATCCAATTTCCAATTTCAAATTCCAATTATATTGCTCTACGCTTTTTATGATTATTATTGTTGCTGTTGCTGTTACTGCTGCTGGTGCTGGTGCTTCCCCCGTCGCCTGCAAGAGCAATGAAAAATCAATATTGACATGAATGTTGACTGGAGCCGGAGGAATCTGAATTTCTGCCACTCGCACACGAACAGCTCAATAAGGACATGGCTGCCTGCACAGCAAGGAAGGAAGTTGCATTCATGCCAAAGTCACAGCCGAGTCTCGGCTCTCAGTTCTCAGTTCTTAGTTCTTGGCAAACAAACTCATACCCGTCATCATGGGAATGTCCATAAGAAGTTGCCACAAACCCACACAAACACATTCAGGCAATTTCCTTTGGGCCCTCGAATGCGTGTGAGCCATGGAAATGGAACTGCAACTGCTGCGGGCTTGTTTTTGGGTAAAGTTGCTCACTTCAAATATTGGACACCTAGGCTGGACCCGGGATATTTCCATTTCCCGAGCCAAGAAGTAGGCAACAAAATAATTCAAGCTAGTTAGAACTAACTTTACTCGGTAAACATAAGGAGCTGTATTATAATCAATCAGCTCATACTAGAATAAGTAATGTTAAAGTAAAAGCTAAGTTTTCACAAGAATCTCTTTGGCTAAATTGTGTTCTGAAATTACATCCCTACTATTTAACCTTATTCCTACATAAAAGGAATTAAATTCAACACCAATACAAACATAATTTTGTCATTGCGGATCTAATTACCTTTATGAATTTTGTCAAAGAAGAACTAATCCATTGGCATATTTTTCGATATGTAGGAGTCCCTCTCAGATAGCTTTATACGGGACATTCCCACAAAGCTACCTTTAGATCTGATTGCACGACATTGCGCATACGACATGTTCGCACAGCGAAGCTGCCCTGCTGCCTGAGGGTCTTTCCTGTGAAGATTTCCTCACTAATTGCTGCCATGTTACAAAGCCAAATGGTCACATCCGCTGCACAATTCCCTTCCATTTCGCTCTGCTCTGCAATCAATCGAAAATAGTTTTTACTTTTTTTTCCTGCCTTTTATTTCAGCTTAGTCAAACCGGAAATGTTGCTCAGCAGCAACAACGGCGACGGAGCGGAGGAGCAGCATCCACAGCAGGCGGCGGCAAATAAATTGCTTAATTACAAATATTGTAGGCAGCCTGAGAAGTTGTGCGCTGCAAGGAAGTTGTCCCCAGAACTTCCCAGGCGCAGTGAGGCTGTGAGAGAGAAATATGCGCCGGCGACTGTCATGCAAATTAGCAAGAAAAATTGCATGCCAAATGTTGTTTGTGTAGTCGCAGCCAAGTCAAATGTCTATAATTTAAGCAGAAAACAAGCGACAGATACATGCAGCAGCGGCAGCAACTGCAACTGCAGGCAAATCTTTTGCAGTTTTTCTTTCCTTTTTGCTATTTTGCTGCTGTTGCAAAATTTATACACGCGGCTGCGGCAGCAGAAAAAAGAGAAATAAATAAACAAAAAAGAGGGGAAAAAACATTACTTGCTGTTGCTGGCTAATTTGCCACAGCAGGCACTGGAAATTGTTGATGTGCAAAAATGTTGCTGCTGCTGCTGTTGTTGCCTTGTAAATGCCATAAATTAGTTTGTGTCAACAGACACTGAAAAGCGGAATTAAAAATTGCATTTTATTCCTATTTACTTAATTTCTACTTGTATTTTTATTTCAATGTTTTTAGCCATAATCCCCCGCTTCGCCACGGCCATTTCGCTGCTTCTTTTCTCGCCAATTCAATTGAATTTATTATGTTGGATTGGCCATTGCCCACGGGTTTCGGATCTGACTTTGCCGGATAGTCCGACTGGTTTTCAGTATTTTGCTATTGCAGCTTGCATATTTGGCATTGGCATGCACACAAAATTATTGGCCATATATTTCGGCGCTTATGGCCGCACAAGCTGTGAAGGTCGTGTGGGTGTTGTGGGCGGGATTGGGTTGGGGAAAATGGGGAAATTAGATATGCAGCAGAGCCAAAATCAATGGGACCCTGCAACAACATACTACCTCGTATAAGCCAGAGATTGCAAAGGTTGATAAATGCCATTTTGTAATGTCCATCGGACAATGAAAGCAAATTGAATTATATAAATGGAAATGCTTACGAAAATTGGTCTGCTGGCCGTTACTGGAATTTCCATTTGCAAATTAAGTTGCTTGATTTGGGCAGAACGATTTCAATGCCTAAGCATTGAAATCGAATTCTATGAATTTTCAATTCTAACAATTTTGTTTGAACTAATAAAGCTGGAGTTTATATCAAGCCTCAGCCGAAGCATTACCTTAAGTTTACCAAGCTGAAAAGATTATTGTGAGTGGGCCAACAACAATTATACCTACATCCATATATGTATTTATTTAGAGCTAAAATATAGCAATTTTTCTGGCACATTTACACATTCATTTAACATAAATATTAATAAATATATTATCAGTGAATACTAAGCATGAGATAGCTAAGCTTGCAATACAATTTTCAATTATGAGTATTAGCCTGGCTTTCAACCGGAACAGATTGCGTTCCTTTGTGGCTTATTCCCCATTGTGGACTCCTCTCCATTCTGCCATCGATGGCTTTCTATGCAACTTGACAATTTGTCAAGATTTCCGTTGCGTCATAAAGTCAGCAGCTTTTTTGCTCAGCTCATCCAAGCGCATCGCATTCACATTCACTCGAAGTTCCACTTAGGAATATATATAGCCTACGTATATATATATATATATATATATGTATGCTATTATACATATATCTCAGTCCCCATTCTGTGGGTGAACAAATTGCCAAGCGTACGAACACGAGCTGTGAGCTGGGGCTCATAAATAAAATGCCAAAAATCCTAATTGTAAAAGTTTTCATTTTTATGACAAAATTATACCAATATATTACGAAGCAGGCGAAGATCCAACAACCCACCAACCACCGCCGCCACCCGGTACTCGGCGCCCACATAGCTCTTTGGTAGCTCGTTAGGGCAATAAAAAAGACGGAAAGAAAAATGAAATCAATGGCAAGGCAATTCCCGAATTCACAGCAGTGCTGTGAGGAAAGCCGGGCAACA
Organism: Drosophila tsacasi; assembly: GCA_018904565.1. Classification (NCBI taxonomy): domain Eukaryota; kingdom Metazoa; phylum Arthropoda; class Insecta; order Diptera; family Drosophilidae; genus Drosophila; species Drosophila tsacasi. The sequence goes on from JAEIHY010019551.1 coordinate 8,393, forward strand.
ATGAAGACAGAAAACCTAGAAACGCAAAAGGAAATCCCACAATTCACGAACAACAATGGCAAATAAATTAAATTAGTCACAAGCATATTTCAAAATTGTACGAGTATATAAGTGTACAATCTATATAAATCGCCCTCTCTCTCTCTCAGGCCCTTTGAGCTTCGCCGTCCCGCTCTAAGGGGCCAAGGATGCAGGCCAGCGAATAAAACATAGAAAACTGAGGGCGAGAGACATTTTTATATTTCATTTTATGTATGCCGTGGGCGAGATGTTACATAAAACTCGTTTATGGCCGAAAAGGGTTGGGTTCGGTCCGCAAATTTTACGACAGCCGCTCGCCAGAGCTGCAACTATCTATCCGTCCGGCAATCCAGAAATTCAGTCAAATTGCCTGCCCAAGGGGGGAGGAAATGAAAAGCAGCTTTCTTATTCCTGTGCTTGTTTTCTTTTCTTTTCTCCCAAGGAGTTGAGTTGGGCATAGGTGAGGCGGGCGAGTCCTGAGCCAGGAGCAACTCCCCAGATACAGATACAGATACGAGCACACCCACACAGGCAGACACTCAGCTGAACCTAACGACATAATAAAACCGGCATTTTTATGCATGTCTGAGTAACTTCATGAGCCAGACCAGACCGTTTTCCCCCCTCCCCGACATTTACCACCCCCCCGGCCCGTCGCCACGCCTTGCAGGAGTTTTCCTGCTCTCTGCTTCCATTGCAGACAGTCGGCTTTTTCTGTTTCAGGTTCATTGGAAGCCATTCCGACTCCCGTGGGTTCGCCAAAAATAAAGGAGAGATTCTGCGCACACTTTTTGGCTATTCCCATTTTCTCTCTTTGCATTTTCCTCGCTTTTCCGCTGAATAGAGAGAGAACCTGCGCAGTCGAAAGGCGTGTCACAGGAGCAGCTGGAAAACAAAGGAAAACGCCTGCAACAACAGCAACAATCAGCCGCATTTTGGGAAGGTCGTTTGCCAACAGTTGTAAAATGGCCCAAGCCGCACAGCTGAACGGGCCGAGGACGACAGAGCGAGCGAGAGGGACGGGGCGACACCCGACGAAAGAGAGAGCACCACTCCGGCAGAAGAGGGTCACACATTTATGCAACGAAGCGTCGACCGGCATGTAATTAACTTAAGCCGAGCCAGCCCGACGACGTGGCCCGCAAGGGTGGCATGAGTTAAAGTTGTGGGTGGCGCTGCCAAATCGCTTTGGCTTAAATTCCGGCTGGCATGGGTTATCGCCGGGATGAGAGTCTCCAGACGAAGACGAAGTCTGGCGGAGTACCCGTTCCCATGTACATAGAGGTATCTGTGTTCGTGTGCGCTATGTACAACTCGAGGTCTTTTGCCGGCACTTGCTGAAACAAATGAGCCAGTGCTCCTACCAAGATACGTAAAACGTACAATTGTCGGGGTCCACATAGAAATACCCGCAGAGCCGGGTTCAGGACAATAGTCGGGGTTGATGAGATCATAAGGGTAAATTAATCAAATGCTAAGAAGCCATTTATCATACAGCATGCATCGATTAATTATGCTACAAAGAAACATCAAGTAACTTAGGACTTTTTACCCTAAAAAACGAAGGATTCTGTAAATATACTAGTTTATACATACTCGAAAATTATTTTAAAGGAAATATGCTGCTTAAGTCGCAGATACCAGGAAGCCAAAGGACACGCCTACCTGGGTATAAACTTTGTGATGTCAAACTTCATTTCCAGAAGCAAAGCAGGTGAAAGTTATAAATAAAAAATAATAAACAAGTTTTTATAAGTATGATAAGTATTTATAAAATTAAATAAATTAGGGAAATTAAATCACTCTGGTTTTTAATCATGGAAATAATTTTTAGAAACTCTTGTGCTTCCTGGAAATTACAGAATGACACTCATTTATGGCGGCCTTCTTTAAAAGCTTTAAACTCAATTTTATTTTATTTACTTCGATCTAAAGGCTACAATAAACAAATATATGTACATTCGTTCCAAATAGCGGAATCGCAGTATGTTAGCCGTAGCTCCCACCCAGAGGATAGAACATGTGCCTGTGTGTTAGCTAAAGTTAACAAAAGTGCCAGGCACATTTGCACTTTATTGTTACTGCTGCCTGGCCCTGTTGGCGCTGCTATTATTGTTATAACATATGCTGCACATGCCGCACGGATGATTGTGCTTGCACAACTTCAGAAATAAAAGTATTAAGACGGGAGAAGCGAAACACTTGCGACAACAGTGCTGATGCAGGAACCGAAGGCCGGGTTGCTGCTGGGCTAGGGGAATCTGGGAGCTTTGTGGCTCCACGGGTCCGGGGTTGCGCCCTCACTGCCACATGTGTGTATGTACATAACTCAGGAAACTTGGCAAAGTCTTTCTTGACACGACCCAAGTGACGAAGACTCGGGCGTATGAATATTTCACGGAAACGATGATGAAACTAAGGAGGAATTCCATTAGCTTGCAACACGGCGAAATTTTGACATTGAAGCATATTAATGGGTTTTCTTGGGACTGGAATAAAATAAATAACTCAAAGGGAACTCAAACACTTTGCCAATGGAACGATAGTTTTTCTATGAAATTTTCTTCAACCTAATTCCATTTAATTTTGCCGAAATAAGTCTTTGAATTCATAAGAAAAATGCCGTTTCTATTCTAAGCAAACAAATGATATTAAAAACTTAATAAGTTTTATTAACAATTCATTCTTTCGAGTTGAAATATGATTAACTAGTTTTGCATCTTCTTTTATCTCTTATAATTACCAATAGTTATATAATTAAACTCTGCTCCTACTACCACCCTCCCCTTACATCTTTCCCAACTATTGTACTAGGAATCATCTATCAAAATTCGCATCAATCAGACGCCTCTCTACTCAGCCCAGTTCCCAACTCAATCAACGGAGTGGCAGCCACACCTCTCGATCGGACGACCCACCTCAGCTTTATAAATTCATGTATATAATACATTTGTATCTCCACCTCCCTATCCGCCGTTGGAGGGCCCTAATTGAAAATTGCTGTCATGAAAAATACTCATAAACCACGTTTCTAAGAAGTAGCTCAGACAATCGAATGTATTGTGTGTGTACAATATAAATTTCACATAACAATTGTACAATATGCATAACAATGACGAGTTCCAGTTTCAAAACACCGAACCTCATCAAAGTCCGGGCCCAACAAAGAACACAAGTGTTCCGGTGGACCCAACTTAGCAGAGACCCAGCCGATCCGCTCTGCTCTGAGCTTGGTCTGGCGAATAATGTCTTGCCAGAGCGGAGGAAAACTATTGTCTGGGCTGGGGCTGGGGCTGGGACTGGGCCACGAAAATAGTTGAGCATGGATAAATCAAAACTTGTAAATATTTCCACTCAAAAGATGAGTTGAGTATCAGCTGTCCTTGCCTGTGCACAGAGAAGAAGATATTAATAAATTTAAAATTTATAAAAACGTTTGAAATATTCAAAGTTATTCAACAAATTTCCATGCCATGACTTTTCAGCTTATATGTATACACTACATTCGAAGAAAACTTTGATAATGTCTTTACTGACACACTTTTATCCATAATTACTTTCATATAACCGTTCAGACCCTGACTATTGTCGAAGGCCAACTTAGTTTTTGCGGTGTATAAAATAGTGCTCTAGTGGAGGAATTTTTGAGTACCGACTGGCACTTCAACCCATTCGCCGGGTGAGGCCCGGCAGGCCGGCTCAAACGCACACTCGGGCGTATTCGAGTAAGACAAACAATATAAACTTCAAAAACGCTTCGTTGCATATCAAATTAATTACAGAGCGAGGCCCCAACAGGAGGGAGAAGGGAGCCGACCCGAGCCCGGGCAGTCCGTCTGCCAGTCTGCTATTCTGTCAGACAACCCTTGAAGATTGTTTTCTTCTGCAGGGCCCGAAAAGTTTTTGAACAAAAGGCGAGTTAAGCTTTTGTGACTGCAAGGGGAGGACTATCTGGGGGAGGACCAGGAGTGGGTCCGGGAGCGGGACCGGCACCGGGACGAGGCGACAGCTGACAGCCAACAACTCATGCACAGTGAAAACTGAAGGCATAATTTATGCCTTCAAAGTGGATTGTTCAAAGAAAACTTGGAACATTTTTCCCCTGAACAACAACATCAACAGCAGCCAGAGCACGTCCTGTCCTCAACCTCATCCTCGTCCTCATTCTCGTCCTCGTCCTCGTCCTCAGTACGCTCTTGTCAACATTGAGAACAATAAAGTCGAAAACAAGATGAATAGCCGGCCGGGGATGACATCGAATTGAATATGCTCTTTACACTGTTTATTTCGGAGAATCTTCGGGGATTTCCACCGATGGTTTTCTCCTGGGAATGTCAGGAAATCATGTTGTGTGATTGAAACTGAAATAAATGAACAGAATCAGTAACACCCAAGTAATTTATTCCTTTCAAAAGTAGTATGCATTATTCGAAAAATCAATAATTTTATTTCAATTCTAATTACAAAAAATAAAGCAGAGTGCAATCTAAATATGTATATTCACTCAGGACTTGATCAAATAAATAAGATGTGATCTAGTAAATGAGTGTATATTCAAACAGAGAAATAGTAGGGTAACTATTATAGGAAGTGCTCAGAGCAAAATAAATTGCTTGACATAAACAAATTAGAACTGAATAAATATATTTTGCAATATAATTATTCTAATACTTTATATTTTACTTCCACTGTTCTATTTGTGAGCCAGTTTTAAATTCCCGAAAAATATAGAGCATTTTGTATGCATTTTTAAGCAGTGTTCAAAAATTCGCTGGAACCCGCTAAGTCCCAACCAAAAGGGCATTTGAAATCCCCAAAAACTTTGTCCAGATCCATGCGGTTTTTGTGTGTTTTTCGGTCATGACAAAACAAAATAAGAGCTGGAAAGAAACTCAACTAAAACTGAACTGAAAATCTGAAACAAAGCGATGTGCGGCTGCAGAAACAATCCCCAGCCAGGACGGGGCAGAGCGGACACAGAGCCAGAACCTGAACAGGGCCGAGTCCCATTCACTACCCAGCTTGGTGTTCAAACAGAATCGCACGAGACCACTGAAGATTCCCTGGAAGTGGGCCGAGAAGTGGGTCTGGGGACCTGGAACTGGAGAATGGGGATTCAATGGGCCAAGCTCACGCACCGCCACGCCCCCGGCCCCGAAAATGTTATTTTAACTACATTTTGGCTTTTTACGACTCTGCCCCTCTCCCCTAGACTCTTTGTCTTTTGTCTGGACGTTCCTTATAGCGAAATATCGTACATTTATTAATACATAATCATCTTCGTTGTTGGGCAGCGGCAACATGAGAACCGGCCACATGGCGATTGAGATTGAAATCGGGATTGAGTTCGAAGCACAAGCAGGCAGGCTCTCAGAGGTCCAAGTCCCGTCCCGTCCCGGTCCCGTCCCCATGGACGAGTTCTGTGTGTTCTCGCCCATTCAGAAAATAAAGCAGTAAAATCGTAATAGATATGAGGCTCCTATCGCTCCACGGACGAGCCTGTGGTCTATTGTCGTCGCTGTTGTACGTGTTGTTGGGATCGGGTTCTGGGAAATCCAACCTAGTTAGTAAATTCGAGCCGAGTGCCCCGAAAATGTTGTTTTGGGTTTTTTATTTTCGTTTTGTTTTTTGTGTGTTTGTGGGTTCTTATTTTTACTCCGCAGTTGCCCTCCTCAGGTTGTGTTTTTGTTTCCAACAGGCTGCTTAGTTGTGCAGAAAGGCCGATTACTCGAATGAGTATAATTTGTCCTGGTTGTAGTTGTAGTTCTGGAAAAAGTAGTTTGCTGCTTCTGCGAAATATAAACTGCCCAGCATTGTATGGACATGACTGATAAATATTTTCGCCTGAATGCATTAATCTGGGAATTAGTTGCGGAAGAAGCTGACACCACAGATGGAGGCTATCCCTCCGGACTCCGGAGGGGAGGATCAACTTGAGCCGTCGGAGTTGCCTGGAATGTGCAGTAAATTATTATAAACTTCAGGGTTGCATCGCTTGGGTTTCGTAAGCATCTGTCGGATTTAGGAGAAAACGCTGTAAAAATATAGTGTCCATCAGCAGAAACAAAAAATATATCAAGTATTTCAATGTGTTGGAATGCCACTTTTCCTTTATTGCCTCCCCAAGACTCTTCCTTGAAATAAAAATGAGTAATGGTACTTTTGGCATACATTTTATTGAATAATAAATAGCAGCAATAACTGACGACATAATGACCGTTTGGAAACGAAGGTATGTACATATATGTACATAAAATTTGTTAAGTACCTTCTTCTCGTATCCGCCCATGGCGAAGAACCCTCCTATTATCGCCATTGTGAATATATTCCATTTACGTTAATGAGCCATTATACAACCGCTTTCGGGCGAGTGTGCAAATCATTTCCGGCCATCTGCAAGCGACTCACAATTAGCTGGCCAGCAATTTGGATCCAGATTCAAATGCAGATGCGGACTAAACACAATCACGGCCACAGACCCGATCCGATCCCATTAGCTAAAGCTCGGGATGTGGCCATGATGAGCGGCCAGTTCCTGTCGCCCGAAATTGGCAAGAAAAGCAGCTCGGCGGCCCAAAAAAGAAATGCTAATGAGCGGCGAACAAACGAGACGAAACGAAAACTGTTGGCCATTGTTGAGTGACTAGTAACTAAAGTGGCTGCACAGAGAGAAAATATTGCGGATCTAAGAACTTATTGATAATAATAGGTACATATAAAGAGATAAATAGTTATAAGAATCTATCATTTTTAATGGGATAAGTCAATGTGAATTCTACCCTTTTTGCGTGAAGAAAATCTTGAACCAATCACTACTTTTTCCCTGTGCGACTGGATGAATGAAGGTGAGTTCTCCACTCCACGACGCACAATTCAAATGAAACTGTTGCTGGCATCGGGACTGGGTTTGGACGTGAACGTGAACGTGGAACTGGAAGAACTGCTGGCTTACCGTACCTTTCAAATTGATGAACAGCAACAAAGGCTGCCCGGGGACAAAAGAAAATGCCGGGCATAGAAAAGCGACTTTCAAAGTTTCCAGTGCGACAATGTGAGTGTGTTTTATACCCATTTTTCTTTCTTTTGCGAAATTAATGAACTATTCAAATGTCAAAGGATCTGAGGGCAAGAAACGCCGAACAGTTGGTGACAACAAAACGGGCCAACAATAAAAACGAGTCCAGCCAAGAGAAAACCATAAAAAGATTTTTCTCGTTTTACGAGGCTGCCCCTCGTCGCATCGCCCCTTCCCTACTTTTTCCCTCAGTGTGAGTATGCGCTTTTACGAAATTCAAAAAGCAATTTACAAAAGGCATCGTGAAAGGCGATACGCTGGCCCGTCTCCAAAACGAACTCGAATCTCGGATCTCGGGTCTCGAGCTCTAAGTGCCACTAAAGGACGAGGAGCAGAGCAGAGCGGAGCAGGTCGACGCGTCAAAACTCCGACACCGAGACCCTGCCAGAAGCGGGCTCTCATATACTACGTAAATGAGTCGTCCGTGCTGGGTTTTTATTATCATTGCGTTTTATAGACAGTTTTACGAGCTAACGAAAGTGGTTCTGCCTGGCAGGCGAAGGAGCGACCGAGGCCCGAGATAATGCCCCCGATCCGCGTCGATTCGATGCCGACGTATTTGGGGTTTTACGATCTTGCCGCCTCTGCTGCCAGTGTATATTGGGTAAATTGTAAATCACACTTGCCTACAGACTCGCGCACAGAGGGCTGGACAGATATCCGGACGAGCGGACACACGGACTGGCTGGCGGACAAAGTATTGCCCCACATTGGAACAGACCCCCACACACGATAAAGCATCGCACAGAAGATGTATATTAGCGTGTCTGTTAAATTGTTTTTAGTTGCCGACGCGTCTGCAAATGAGCCATTGTTGGAGGGGCTGGAAAGGGGGGAGCTGTGACTAGGGCCGGATCTGCGTGCCGGGGGTAACAGGGGTAGGGGTACTTAAGTGTCGACATTAAAGCGCTTTAAATGTTGCTTCTCGCCCCTGCGTATGTCTGTGTGAACTCATTCTTGGCTGGTGTTGCATTGCGAAATGGTTTCATGCATCCGACTTTGTGGGGGGTGTGTGGCGCGGGTGTTACGTGGCCAGTAGGTGTTACTTTGCAGGCGGTGGAGTGAACACCCTGTGAATGGCCATTCATTGCCGGGGCTCAGGTCAAAGCTCGTGGGCCAGCCCTCGCCTCGTTCGATAATTTACAAAGTGCAAAGTTCCCCATTCGTGGCTTTTTGTTAGCGAAGTGCTAGGTGGAGAGGGATATCTTCTTCGCTTGTTTTTGAAGTTTTTAAATACATTTAAAAACACAACCGAAAAGGGGTTTTATTATTTCAAAATGTACTTTTTTAATGTAAAGGTTCGTAAGGCGCCGAAAAATATCCTGGCACACGTTTGTCTGAGCAATGCAGAGAGCACAGACAATTCGACTTGGTTAACAATATAAAAACCAGCTTTGGTCTATTTTCTATTTTATTCTTCTGCTTTTAAGAGAAGAACTCTAAACTGTTAAATGTATAAATTTACATATTCAATATGTACTGATTTGAGGGTTTTAGTTAGCGAGAACAGCATAGATACCTTAACACATAACAACAAAACAAAGCCTGCCTCCAAGATGCTAGGAGGGCTTTATCTCGGTATATACCCGATCTCTTAGTACGCATTTTATGTTTTTAATGTCTTCTTGCGTGAACACCTTTTCCAGAACACTAATCCCAAGTACCCTTGGGTGTGTGCACACACCCTATTACACTTTACAAGTCAATTTAGTCGCATCCCACTCAGCCATTTCCCCAGATACACTTGCATGCAGTTTGCAGTTGACGATCCGCGGGATTGAAGTGTGCGTCGGAAATGTTTTGCAAGCATCTGCTAATTGTGCCGCATGCATTTTTAATGTCATTTACCTGGCGACCACCGACCGTCGCCCTCGGCTGATTTCTAATTAAAATGCACAACGGGCGGAGGGCGGCTCAGCATCAGCATCAGCGTCATCAGCGTCTTGCTCTGCGCTATCAACAACTTTCAACCTCATCAAAGCGACTGGCACTTTGGAAATTAATTGCTGACTCCGACTCACGCCACTGCGCCCTCCGGATCTCTTTTCATCTTGGAGCCCTTGAAGACACTCGACACGTTGGCGCAATAAAAAATAAAACTCATTACGATAAATTGCACGGGGAAAAGGAAAACAGAAAGCAGAATCGAAAAGGTCGCTGCCATAATTCAAGGGAAATGCTCAAACGTCGCCTCAATTACAATCTAATTCGACGGTCACTCGGAGCGTGATTCAGAAAACCGAATTACGTTTTCATTAGAACTTTGTATTTCCAATTCGCTGTCGCTGTAATAAAGCAAAAGGAGCCTGAAACAAAATCAGACACAAGAATCAGCTTCTATGGCTTCAAGTGAATCAGGTTTGCAAATCTCATTCGCATGAACAGGACAGCACAGATATAGATATATTATACTATTCGCCCCTCGTCGACCTTCCCCACCACGCTGATTACACGAAAACTTTTCATTTCGCTTTGCATAATTTACCATTTATTATTTTGCGTAATTTATTGTACGTGCCGCAATTTATGCATAAAATGTTGAACACAACGCTGCATTAATCAGAGTCCGAGCTTTCCCACAGTCCCAAGATATTACCAAGCCTCACCGAGAGAAATATAATAAAAGCGTATGTATCAATGATAGATCGAAGTTTATTAATATAAAGGAATCTGTTCTTTAAAATGAATTGTACAATAGACAGTAAATAGTGCCGGCCAAATCAATAGTTGGTTTCTTTTATCGATACCTTATACTATAATGCTTTTAATCTAAGCTTATATTTTTCCCAGTGTTATGCGACTTCCTCCGCCAGGCTGCTCTCTGAAATACTAATTAAGCTTAATGTAATGCACATATGCGATAAGTCGCCGGGGTTAGCCTATCCGAGATTAAAACGACTGCCGACTCCGACTGCGACTGCCACTGGCCTCTGTGGCAGCCCAATATATTTATATTGTATTTAGGTGGCTTGTCAGCCGGTGATTGATGTGGCTGCTGGCTTTGGCTTTTCTGCCATATTCGGCGCACAAAGCCGGCTTCCAGGCCAATCCAATCCAAGCCGAGTCGCTGGCGGTGATAAATTGTTGCCCAAACAATGCGTATGACTTTTCAAAATAAATTCATAAACTCATAGTTTAAGAACGGAGCCAGTTTCTATGTGTACTCATTGTCTGAGCTGGGTATCGAATCATACGGGAGAAGATTACTTACAGACAAAAGGCGCATGTGAGGTGGGGGCAAAGATCTGCTGCTGAAATTCATGGGTGAGCTTGTAAAATGTTTATTTACTCTTTATGGTCAGCGTTACTCATGCCTCTATCTAAAGATCTTTATTTTTTTAGGTAATTTAGATTGTGAATAATATGAAATTATCGCGAATGTTCCTACTGAACCATGAAACGCGGCCTTTCTTGACGTAATGTTGTGAGGTTTTACTTTGCTCTATTGACTGAAATAAATTGTCTTATCAAGTAATATTTCGATGTGAATAAATTTTTAGTAAATAGCTGTAGCACTACATAGAAACTTAAAGGCAAACGTAAATCTTGAGAGATAATTGCATACAGACCTGTCCAAAAATATTCCCATCACGACCCAGCTCAGCAAATATCTTGACATTTCGTAAATATTCATTAGACTAATTTATGAAGATTTCTTTTGCAGATCCCACAGACTTTTTACGCCATTTGCTGTGACTCGGAGGGATTATGGATTTTAAATGAACGCACAATGGCCATCGTCGATTCCACTCGAATGTATCTCGCAAATGGGCGATGCTATCTGGCCCTGCCGCCAGTATCTTATGCTGATTTCATTCCATTTGCCCGCGGACCCAGACATTTCCTTCGCGACCCTCATCATAACTTTCGAGTCCCGGTTTACGAGTATTGTGCCTCGTTTGTTTGTTTTCACAAAATTAAATGCCAACAGCCAGCGCGCAGACAACTTTGTGTGCCAGTGGCAGGCGCCCCATATGCGATCGAATGTCAAGAAGTTGTACTGCACTCCTCTCCCTGTTCCCAGACTAAAAGCCAAATAAACAAGCCGGCGACGGCATTGAAATATTTACAGTGCTCGAAGAGATTTCAGAACGGTTTCTGGGCCGAATTGAAGCCGAATTGGGCAGAAGAACAAAGGCCAGAAGACCACAAGACCTGAAAGAACCGAGCGAGTAATTGAATTAAATGCACAGCGTTTTAAGAGCTTTCCGACCAGAACCGAAAGCCCCAAATGATTTCCGTTGGTCTCCTGCCAGAATGCCAAACTGCACATGCTGTAGAGTGCCTCGACCCTGACATACCCTGTAAAAATCCTTTTTATGTCTGCACCTAACAGTCAATATTAAATGTACAACAAAGTAGTAGTTACTGAATAAATATGTTTAAATTTTTGTTTGAGTAAATTGAAAATGTGTGAAAATACATTTTGAAAACTTGTAGTTTTTTATTCCTCTAAGCTTTTTACATTGTGAAAAAGGCAATATAAAGTTTTGAAACCTATCTAGGAATTAATTTGATAAATTTCCCTAAGCTTGTTACAGTTGGAAGAATATATATACCCTTAAACCCTCCGAGCACCAGGTATGAAGAGAATCGCTTCTTTCGGCGGTACACCGCCCTCAAAGGCGAGCTGACTTTCATCTATTAAAATATACAAATTGCTTTAGGTGGGTGGACTGCTGGCGGTGGGGATGGGGACTGAAGGGCGTTGCCTCTTGACGCCCTTGTCACTTCACACGGTCTGATGCACAGGACGAGGGGTGGCTGTGGGTGGCAGCGGGCGGCGGGATGGGTGGCTGTCCCATGCGCGTTCGTCTTTGACATTTTTAAATTGATTTTTTCGCCGCTGGCTCCATCGACAAAAGCCACATCAGCTCAGGTGTATCCGTTCACACGCCACCTAATTAGTTTTGCTGGCAGGTGGGATAGTACAGGGGGGGTGGCGCGGGCTCTTGGTAGGGTTGGTGAGGGTGGACGGGGAGCGTGAGGAGCTCAGGAGGGGCTGGTAAATTGGCTTAATCATCGGACATTTTTCATTTACAAAATAATTGCATCTAATTCGAGGCGCGTGTAATTAAAAGTTTCTTCAGCGGCAAATGACTTTTTCATTGATTGATTCGATTTGCCATACACCGGAAGAAATATTTGTTATTAAAATCATGTTGGGCTTATATCGCTATTTCCGAAGCTGATGGTTTATCGATAGAGGTAAACAATAATAGCTTTAAGATTTCCATCATCATAAATATCAAATTTGGTTTATGTACAAGTAACTAGGTAAATATATTTCAGCAAATGAAAATAAATAAGCAATATATTTAAATGAAAACTAATATTTACTGGGGATTTAAATAATTCATTTAGGATACATATCAGCTGAAGTTTATTTCCAGTAATGACACAATCATCGAATCGATCATAAAATATTTACTGTGTGCAATTTGATTCGGTTCGCTTGGGGCCGAGCTGGAGTTGCTTGGGGGACGACTGGGTGTGACCATCGGCAGGGCGCTGTCTACAAATTGCAAATTGATTTTTATCGATTTCCCATAATCAGAATTATTATGGAGAACACAAAATATCACTCGGCTCGTTATTGCTCACGTCTCGGGTTGCGGCAAGGCTCTTGTCTCGAACCGAAAGTAGATTTTACAATTTGATAAGCGTGCGCAAATTACACGAGAGGCCTGCCTGCCCCTAGGTCCCCGGAACCTCTCAGTCGTTGGACATTGATGTGTTGGCATACGCCTATAAATTTGTTGATTATCAGTCTTTTTTTAATGAATTTGGAGAGGCAGCGGCCGCGCCCCATTCGAGTTGTTGAATACCGAATGGGGCACCGGCGCCCCTCCTGCCGCCTGTACACATGTACTCCCATATGCAACAATGTCGGCGCACACTATATCTTTCCTGATGGGCCCCGACACGCACGCAACGAGTTATGCCAGAGCTCGTAGGAGATAGACAACGCGGCTGGGGCGTAGCTTTATGTGCAGTTTGCATGTGAAGGCCCCATGGGGAGGAAGCGATGGGGATGGCGAAGGAGGTGTGTCCCCGACTCCAAGGAAGATATAGCCATAAAACTGCCAGCCAAGAGCCTCTGAAGTTATTAAAAGGTCTTGGCATTTAGCTAATGGCAATGACAATACGGCAGATAATTGTAAAACAACAACGATGTTGCGATCCATTCTTATAACTCATTGTATTTACAGATAGAATAATATCAAAAATATTAGATCAATTACGATAATAATAGGATTAAATGATCCACTGGTTTTCTATGAAACTAGACCCAAAGTAGTTTATTTTAAGTCCATAATACAAAAACCAATTGAAAACATGGAAATCAAATTGCCGATATCTTTTGCCTATTTTTCTTCGGTATTGTATTACTGTGTGACACATTTGTCAGGGCCTCAGCCCAAAAACATTAGTTATTCCGCAGATGGCTCTTGGAGTTGGAGAATGTCGTGTTCCCTTTCCTTTCCTTGGATCCCAAGGATTCCGGCTTTGCTCGTACGAATTAGGCTGACGACACTGGGTCCCTTTCATATGGCATAGTAATCATTAGCAAACTCAAGTTGTTGAGCCTGTGAGCTTAATTCCCTCCAGCCTTTGAGGCGGGTCGTGTTTCCCCATTGGGTCGTTAGCCCCTTTTGAGGCTCTTGCCCCTCACATGCCCAGCGACTTGCCGGAGGCCTTGTCCTTTGTTCAGTCGATTGCATTGATAGCATCGAGTCCTCGGAAAGGGTTTCCCTTCCCGCGTAGGCCGGCTTACTTCCTCTCCGCTGCACAGGACCACTGTGGTTGCCCTTTTCCCGCTTCCACTTCCACATCACGAGCTGGAGTGACAACCCCTTCTCCGAGCCCGAGTCCGAGTCCCTTCTAATTGCTTGCGTAACCTGAGGCGAGCGAGGGCCCGACAAATAAAAAACGTTCATATTTCAAAATCGTGTTCAATAAATATTTTCGTTGGTCCCGAGCAAATATTCGCTTAAGTACAGAGAAATAAAAAATAAACGTGCCGGGGCCTCAGACATTTGGCGAAAATGAATATGATTTTCACAGAAACGAGCGATTCCTGTGCGAATCGAATGGGAATGGGCCCGGGACTGTGACTGAGACTGAGACTGTGACTGTGACGGGGACTCCGGTCGTGTTTCGTGCCCAGAAATGAATGCATGCCACTTACGAGCTGAGTTTGTCGCCATTCATTTCGTTTCGTTTGAGCTGAGCTGAGTAGTACCTAGTAGGGAGTATGGAGTGCGCCATGTGGAGGGGATTCGAGTTCGGTTTGGTTGAGTTCTGTGCGACAGGAAACGCAACTTCAACTATGTACAACTTGGCCCGAAGGAGGCGCCACGATGCATGATTGAGCATGATTGAGGGGTCTCGCTTGTAGTCCGCGAATTGCACAACTCTCGGGGAGTATCTAGACACAAGTATGTGCCATATCTGCATATGCAGGCGAAACACTGTAACTCGAACTCTCATATATCCGAGTTGTACGAACAAAACATATTTACTCCAAGATTATGGGATATATTTTCTTGCATTTCTTTTATAAGAAGCAAAATACAAGATAGTAAGCAAGGAGTTTTACCAATTAGAAGATTTATAAAGAACCAGTATATGAATATTACCTTCGCTTATAGCATATGTTAGAGAGTTGGTGAGTTGGTGTTTTTATTGTTTACGGAACTTTCTTTAGGGATCTACTAAAGAAAGTTCCGTAAACAATATTGATTAGGCATTACATCGACTTACCAATTTCCAAGTTTTGCTTTCTTTTGAATTATTAAAAATCCAATTCAGTTGCGTTTCCTTTAGAGGAGTCCGCCTGTAGCCCAGAGCTGTGTGTGTGCGCTTCTGTTTGCAATTCTCAGTGGTGCCCATGAATGGCTTCGTTTATTTTCAACACGTTACTCAAACAATGTTTTTGGTTTATTTAAATTTCTTTCTTATGGCGGCAACAAGGAAAGCCATGCAAATGCCGCCCCGCTTGTATAAGTTTGGCCCCTGCCATCGCCCTCGCCGGCGTCCATTGAGGAAGCCCGCGCGTTGGGTAAACATTTGAATTTTACATTAAAGGCGGCGCAAAACATTCGCATTTTTCCCCATTTTTTTCGCTCTCTCATTATTTAAACAAAACGGCGGCACTGTGCAGAGCAAACAATTCGCAATACCACTCCCCATCCCGGCCCATCCCGGCCCATCCCTGCCGCTGTTTACTTTTTAAAGCGCCAATGCCGTATGGGAGGGGAGGCTCAGGAGGTGCTAGCGGATGCACATCCAGCAGATAAAGATACAAAAACGCAATGAAGTTGGCGGTTTTCGGGTTTCGGCTGCGGACTCGGATTGGGGTCTGCATAGGGTTCAAACTGTGTGCCAAATGCAAACAGAATTCCGAAATTTAAAACTTTTTTTGCGGTGCGGCTGGACAAACAGGAACTTTAACTTTACCGTTATGCCACAATGGCAGAATGGCAAAATGGAATTTTATTTGCTCACGATATCACGGCAAACAATTCGAGTGCGGCAGCGAAAGGGGTTGGGCCAGAACAAGATCTCGGCCCTTTTCTTGTCTTTTGTCAGTGGCGTGGCGCATTTGTCAAACGATTGGGATTGGGACTGGGACTGGGATTGGGACTGGGATTGGGACTCGGATTGGGCTTTCTGTTCGCTCATCCAGTTCGGTTCGGTCGGGGTTTCGGGCGACGGCAGCTGGCTCTGATTTGTATCTAATTGTATGCAAACAGAATCACATATGCGGGCGTTTTGTTCGATTTTCGCCATTCAATTTTATGCATGAAGTTGATGGATTACTTATAAGTGCCTCACGGGACTAACCCCGCCCTGTTACCCTCGGGGTTGCTTGCGAACCGAAGCGGAAGAATAGCAGATTGCACGGGATAAGCATAATGACCACAGGCAGTTTTTCTCGTATTATAGTGAAAAATCGAAGTATGGAGGCGGCACATGGCCGTAGATTAGTGAGCTCCTTGAGCCCGGGTTTTCGGAAATCAACTAATTTTGTACACAGCATCTCTCGCAGATGAGCGAACTAATGACGAATCCAAAGCAAGTCAAGTGTGTTTGTGTTTATTTCGGACCAAAAACATACCTTGAAATTCGTCACAAGTGCTCATTGAATTGAAAATTGCCAGAGAGAACTTTGCAACATATATTTTATCTGGCTTCTATCGACTAATTTGTGTTTAAGTTTATCAAAGCAATGGCATGCTCATTAATTTGTTGAATGCCTACATATGAATGTAGATTACCATGACTATTATATAGTTTGGATAGAAAATCAATCACGTTACTGGAGATTGTTTAATCAAAACACTCAAAGGATATTAAATGGAAGGGAATTGTTCAATTATTATTTGCTGTGCCATATTAGAATGAAATTACCTTCACTTAAACTGGTAACAGGCAATTTAAGTTCCTTCATACTTACGGTTGCAAATCGTTAAGCAATATTAATTGGGCTATTTGAAATTTAAGCAGTCCACTTTCAGAGATTCTTAGCTCGTAAGTTCGTCGATTTATCATTGTTTCCATTGGGAAGTCTTCCAGTTATTTCTGCTTTAAACCACACATATACTATCACCAAGATTCAAGGTTTCAAAGCTCTGGCTATGAATATTCAGGCCAAACTGCACTATTATACGGATGAAATTGCTATCCTGAAGGCTGCTATTCATACGCAGCGCAAAGTAAACAAGGGGCCACTTTGATAAAAAGCTTAATCGCATTGTAATAGATACTTCTGACCCCAGTGGCCTCCCGTAATTGACCGTTTTAAAACCGATAATGCAACACCACCCCTACCCCTAACCCCTGAACCCTGAACCTTGGCCGGCCACTAAACAAATAATAAGTACAATAACTATAAGGCAGAATTTTCTATGGCTTAGTCACAGGTAATCAGGCCATTTATTATCCAAGCCCCTTCATGTATATAATTACAGCGGAGCCCGGGCCAGCCGCAAAGCCTCAGTGCCTTTCAATTATAAAGCCCAGTTGTGCCCCAGCGGCCCCACCGCCCCCACTCGGCTATTTTTGCATTATTTATCAGATCGGCCGGCTGACTTTTATATTTGCTATAATTTGCACAATCATTTGGGTGAACTTTCGTCGATGGCCGCGCTCGTCCGTGTATACAAGTTAAATGAGTTTCTATTTTAACAGGCGCATGAAAATTACAGGGGCCGCCAGGAGCTAGTAATTAAGCGCCATTCTGTCCAGGACACGTCAATCAGCCAGTCATCCAGTCGTCCAATCGAGGGTGAGCCACGGCAGCCGTCCCGATTCCCAGGAACTGGGGGTTGGGATCGTTCTCCGGCCAGGGCCCGAAACTGAGATGGGGCTGGGGGTTGGATTAGCGCTTACGTGGCCATTTGGCCAGGGGCACAAATTCCCAAACGAGGTCATTAAGCAATTTAATATTTTAAGAAACTGATAATAATCGAACCGCACCACTGCGAAGTGGACATGGACGCGGCCCATGCAGGCCGTTGTCAGCTTTCGGCCTTCCTTTTTGGTATCACCCGGGCGCTTCGGTGTTTGCTTTTGGGAACTTTTGCGGTAAGCCGGGTGCACTTAGAAAAATAACCCAAGGTGTATTTACGCCCCAAAAGGATTTCTGAATAAAGCTGGAAATACTAAAGCAGTGAGGCTGAAGTGCTAAGTATACACAGGGTATACTTATACTTATAGGGTAAAAGGGGCCAACCCAGATTGTATGTAACAGGCAGAAGGAGGCATCCCCGAATATTTAGAACCACCATCACCAGCCGATTCGATTTATACATGTCTTTTTATAAGGAATAAAGTTATCATTTGTTAACAACACTTATTTAATGTCGAACATTAAGATAAGTATTGTGCATACAAAATATAGGTATGTATACGATTTTATACATTTTCCAGATAAGCAAAACTTGAATTTATTACACAACAGATTTGTGTTAATGTTTGTTTTCTTCAACATTTTCCTAGAAACTGTCAACAGTTTAAGATGGGCTTTTAATAAATTTAAGTATAATTAGACCAAGTGAATTAGCCATTCCCCTTTTTAATTTCACTCACAATTCAACTGGTACCGGGTATTTCCAAGTTGGTCACACTAAACAATAGCCTAACTTCTTGATTTGAATATTGATTACCTTATATTATTTCTTAAGAAGAGTTTGTATGTATTTACCACAAAACTAATATTCCTAAGAATTCAATAACATTTCTAATAAAATAACACTTTAAATTAAGTAAAATATTCTACAAAACTTACAGCAACGAAAAAAACTATTAATGATATAAACTAACTATATTAAAAACTTTTTATTGACAATTGCATAGGTGTGCTATTTTATTTTATTTACATTAAGGTCAGAGAAAAGTGCACATCGCCACATTAATATGGAACTTAAATTTCTTCGTGTGTAATCCCCATCTTTGCGATTGGGTTACCCGCTCGGGAGCACGAGGCGCTCAGAGTTAAAGTGAATTTTTTATGACATTTGCACGAAATATTAAGGTGTAATGGGTATTAAGCTGCGAACACGGAGTGGAAAGCTGACAACGCTCGCAACCGCAACTAGACGGCAGAAATACGAACGAACAAACGTACAAGTGCGGCTTAGTGACACGTCTCTGTTTTGGCCAGGGGCGGTGTCCGCGGGAGGGGTGTAATCTTACACGCACCAAATAGCAAAGTCATATACACTTGCCCCACCTGCAGCCGTATCCCCATTTCCAGCCTCAGAGCGGATTCGGATGACTTTTGGTATGGGTTTCTTGACGACTATTGGCCATGTGGCACGGTGGTTGGAAGCTTGGGTCTTCTTTCGTAAGAAACTATAGAAAATGTCTGTTTAAACCAATCGATAGAGAGGATTTTCGCGTTTATCCAGAAACAGAAACATTGTGAAACCCACCAACAACAAGACGGAAGTCTGAAAAAAACATATTGCCGACCTAATCCTCACCAGCGACAATGAAGGTACTATACAAGGAGTCCGCAAGAAGAATATGAATTATATATTATTAAACGAAAACTAAATAAAACTAACTGAAACTAACTATCTGTGGAACTACAAATCGTGAAAAGTTCTTGTGATGTTCAACGTGTAATTCTAAAGAAAAAAAACTAAAGTTTCAGGATGCTGGAACATCTCTCTCTCTGTATCTAATGGATCTCCTAATCCTCTTACATTCTTGCACAATATGACATAAGATCCCTCGTATTTGTGAAAATGTTATCTTCGGTGCTCATAAGACACCCAGATTTCACAGTTCGCCGGAAGATGACATGCAGATCTATCAGTTTTCAGCTTTCTGCTGCATTGTCCTGGAAAATGATCTGAAGCCGACGGATTTTTTCCTCTCCGTTATCTCGAGGATATCTCACCTTTCGCAGCCGGTACCTTAGGGACAATAAGATCAAACCCTAATCAGCTCATTAGGCACAGAGCTCGAGTCGCACTTTTCCGCTGCGCAATCTGTAAATTCCGATCTTGAGGAATGAGGGCCTTCAAAGGGCTGCTGGTACCTGGATTTCCACGAGCTTCTTTCGGATTTTATTTGTTTTCTCCGCTCTCGGACTTTTCCCATTTCCATTTCCCATTTTCCATTTCCATGACAATGGCACACTGTGACCTCAAAACGCTTGTCACTCCGCAGAGCCAGAAACCCCGGACGGACAAGGAAGGACGGACAGTGGACAACAAATAGTAATGGCAATATGCCATGTGTGAGTGCTTGTTTCGTGGCATATGCAAGTGTCAGTACCTGTGTGTGCGAGTGTGGTAATTAAAAACAACAACAACATTAACAGCAGGCACAGTCAGCCTGTATTTTATTTTTATTTTTATGTGCCAAGACTAAAGCCGGGGCGGGACTCACACAGACACAGGCACAGCCTGCTCCGTTCCGTCCTCCCTTGATACTTTTTTCTCCTTGGACTTAATTACACGGATTAAATATTATACGGCTTTAATGCCCCCTGGCAGTAGGTAACCATAGCCAAGCCCAAGGCAGTTGAAACCAACAACTGTCTGTGTATACCTACACATAGAGAAAAAGAAATAATGCCAATTTTATTTTAAGTCCTGTCAGGGTAACAAAATTCCCCAATTAGTCTTTAATTTGAACGAAAAATGTGTTTAAAATATGATATATTATTACGCATCAAAAATGTATATTACAAAATATCCATTAACTTATATGCAGTATATAGTAAATTAAAAAGGTCTTTATTTTTTGTATTATCGAATTTAACTACAGAAATTCTTTATTATCTTCTGTGTGCTTCTTCAGACTCCGCTCGGCTGCCCGATTCCGCGTTATCTTGGGAGCTATAGTCACAGGCGCAAATTGCAGTTTTATAATGATCCGCCCCCGTCCAAAAGCCGGCTAAGTAAACCTCATATTTGGCTCTAAGACAAGCTCCCTTAATTGCTTGTTGGCTACAATTTTATTTCATTTTGCACAGTTTGCATTGTGCTGGCTTATAGTTTTGGCTATTTGTGTTTTGGCCATTGCAGGCGGTGGTGTAAGGAAACGACGCTTCAAACTGTGTGTTTGCCAGGCCAAAAACGTCTTTCGGATAATTGTCTCCCGATTTGGACGTGGAGTTGAGGTGAAAATTGTCTGGTTGGCGGAGAGGTTTTTCGGCGCCTATATGGCATGTTGTTCATGGTACAATCGCGTCACATCGCCGCCCATTTGTCGTGTTTGCTTTCAGATAAGGCGCAAAATTCGTATAATTAGAGGCGTCATATGTTGCCGCAAAATGCATTAGCAATGCCTGAAGAATTGCTTTGTGGTCGAGTGTAGATGACTTGGGGCGTACTCTACATCTGTCGCAATGGGGTCAAGAAAAAACGGGGTCTACCCGCAATTGGAAATTGGAAAAATTAATTAATGTCTACCTACTTGTCACTTTGAACTTTCTGCTCTGGCTTGAGTGTATTTTATTTGATTAATTCCACTTGAATTTTTATAATGCAAAACATCAAAGAATTGGCTGACTAATATTGACTTAATTTTAGAACACAAATAATAATTTTGTATCCCAAATAAAAGTATATACAGGAATATATCTTTACGATATATTTTAATATTTTACTTTCAAGGTACGCCCAGTATGTGAATTAAAGACTAGCACTGAACTCCAAATATTGTGCTCCCTGCCCGAAACTAAGACTCCCATATAATAACACGGCGACACCCATTTCCGTGCCACAATACCATGCATACTCAGGGAATGAATCCGGCGATTTCCAACCAATTTTAATGACTTGCACTCTACAGACACGAAAAATCGGATTATTACGAGTGTACACAGTACCAGGGGGTACACAGAGACACAGAGGCGGTCCCAATTAATGCCCGTGCACATACTCAGGCGTGATTATTTATGGGCATAATTAAACAAACATTTACGGAGCGGGCTCCACTCATATCTAAGCGAGAAGCCCACTCGGCCACCCGCCCACACCCGAAAGACAGTCATGAATATGGAGGATGAAGGGCCCCCATCAACGTGCCTGGGTTTTTGTTTTTTGGCATTTAATTGAAGTTCATTAATCAACGCTACGTCTGCAGAACCGTTGGCCATTTCTAATGATTCGAGGCGGAGGCCTGACATTTCGTTACCTCAATCCCACCCATTGGTAATCAAAGTTTTCCAGGCGGTATTTGTTTGCCCCCCAGCGTTGAGTTTGGGTTTTCGTTCTTTTTTTTTGCTTTTGTTTTTTTCCACTGCTTTGCTCCTTGGCTTTTCCACGTTTCGGGTCTTATCGCTTTATAACAATCGTTAGCTCTGAGCCTTATTTATGCCATTATTGTGTCAGCTTCTCAGCTCGCCTCAGTTTACGCTGCCCAAATATCAAGTCATTCGCCAGTCGGTCGGTCGAGCCTCATTTAGTTCTGGCCTGCCATTTGTGTCTCAGCCCCAGCGAGCACAAAACATAATTTTGTTTGTTTATCGCCGGCCTTTTCGCCGAAGGTCTTATTTTTCTGTTGTCTGAAATGAAGGAAACACGTATGCGGTGAGTTCGTTAATTGCTCAGCTTGTAATTTCAAGATTTTCCGCATTTCAAATGCCACATCAAATACCAAGAAGTAAATACAATAAAACTTTATATTAACGTTGTTATCTTTCCCGTTTGCGCTGTTTGAACAATAGTTTATGGCTGAGATATGCTGATTCTATTTTTAGACAATTTTTGAAAGTGGTTTGCTTGTTCATTTGATATCGCGCTGTTCAGGTTTCTAATTTATGAAGATATTCCTTGTTTGACAGCTATGAATGCCTATGAATGGGTTTTGATTAAAGGGTTTTCCAAGAAAAAAGATTATGCTTAACATAAAAAGTTACTTTGGCTTAAATAGATACGAAAATTGTTTTAACTAAAAATGTATTCTAACTAAGGAATTTATACGTAACTATATTCAATAATTGATATTTTATTTTGCATGGAATATATTTTAAAACCGTTCAGACGTATACAAAATCATTTTTTGTGAGGCATTAGAACCTGACTCATTGGAAATGAATTGCCGACATTATATTTATTTCTTGGCGAGTAATCCCAGAATCTCAGTCTCCCATATATCTCCCATTATTGATAAGTCAGAGCGACCCTTTACGAGATTTTCATCTAAATTTCCTTAATGCTGATCTGCTATGCAGACGGCTACCCCAATCAACTTGTTCCCCTGCCCCAGAGAGATTTATCAATTCAAAAACTTCCCTCTGCTGAGTCCGCCCATTTCCACTTGATGTCAGTCCCCATTCTACGGCCCTCAAGTCCCCGTTGGGCGTTTACCCGGCTGCCTTCCATTAATGTTCGAGAGGGAAAAACTGTTTTGTGGCAGAACGTTGTCGACCTCCAACTGCGAGACCATTCAATGCACTCGCCCGATTATCAGCCCGCCATAATCAGAGCCACAGAGCGACATCATCGCCGCCCCTACGTAATGTTTGGCCCTCGACTTTGGAGTTCTTGGAAACATGTTTTTGCACTTACACACAAGAATATATACGGACCACGGGTGTGAGTGTGTCTCCCCGGCAACATAACTGAGCGATTGTCAAATGAAATTAGCTGCATCCACGATGCTTCGACAAGGCCATCTAAGTATGTGTCTTTGTTTGGGGTTGCCGAGGGATGTCGGGTTCTTTGGGTTTAAGTTTTATGACTTTGCCCGGACTTGAGAACTATCCGCAGCGGTTTCCCATCGCCATCGTGGAGCACGTGTCACCGTGGAGGCGTTGTGGTCTGGGGATACTTTTTGCCAACGTTCAGATAAAATTAATTGCAAATAAATGCGAGAACTCCTCCCCCGGCACCGCAGACTGCTGACCGAATCCCACTTGGCCGCTGCAGATACTCTTTCGCATCCGCAAGATGCCAGCGGCTAGATAGCAAATGCCGCTCACCAGGGGAAGCCGAAAACGAAGTAGAGGCATCAGGCGTCGCACCATAAATAGAGATGGATCCGAACATGAGCGCACAAAGGTTACTGTGCGAGGGGAGGGGGCCTCTGGCAGGGAGGAGGGGCTTAGGGGTGCCGCAGAGCTGGCAAACATTTATTTGAAGCGTCAAACTCGTTTGTCTTATCAGATTATTTATACATATGCGGATCTTACTTTTTAGATACTCTTGCGGTAGAGGAAGTAGGCAGTAGAGTGTGGAGAGGTAGCCTTACCTCACAGTAATCAGCCAATTGAGAGATACAAGTACAATTTGGGAGTGTTTATCATACATATTACTGAAATATATTCAAATTCGTGGACATACATGAATAATATAAAAGTTCTTTCTGCCTTTTTCCTATTTAACTTTAATTTTTCATTTTCTGCTAATCAGTTTCCCCTGCAACAGTAGAGTATCTGAAGTTCGCTGTCGTGACCGGCTCTTTTTGCCTTGTATCTTTTTTGCTTACAGTTGCACGACAACGACGTCGACGATGACACGACAAGCTGCGCTGACGATGTCGTAGTTTTTGTTGTTTCATGCTGGCTGTTGTTGTAGCGAGCCAGCGCTGTTAGTCATGCTCCTAACTTGGCTCGAACCGATGGGATGCGGGCCGGGGAGCCAGACCAGACCGGGCCAGCCATTCATTGCAGCCAGTCCATACTAAATATATATATAAGTATTTATACGTATCTATATAGAGGTGCGCAGTCCGGCGAACCCCCCGTTATGGCTCATTCATACAGGTAGCCGGCAACGTCTCCGTCATTGTTGGCTTTGTTGTAGTCATTATCATTTTGTCGTCATCAGCGACGGCGGCGCAAATGAAACATAAAATGAAACGCCCCTTAATAGCTAGCCGGCCGGCCTTATGCGTATCTCCCAGCTACAGATACGGACACAGGCGCAGATACAGATATAGATGCAGAGACACGGTAACCGTATCTGTGTTTGCTTTTTAGCACAAGTTATTTATTTTTTGTTTGCCTTTCCTTCTCGTGTCGGATTTTATTTCTGTTTGCACTGCGCCAAAAGCCAGAGCGAAACCGCAACCGGCAACTGTGCTAACGTAATCTTCCCTAGCTACAGATACAGATACGGCCCAGAAGTCGGCCCATAAGTTGCGTTATTTGCAGTTGCCTCTGGTATCCGTTGTATCTGTATCTGAATCTGCTTCTGCCGCGGCGGCTGTACCTGTATCTGTGCGTATCCGTATCTGGCTGCGTGACATTTGTGCCAGTTTCTTGTTTTCGGCGACTTGCGCAAGAGTATCTGCATCCGTCAGATGCAGCTGACTGCGACTGAGAGCCAAGCAACGCGCACATTTCGCTGGCAGCTGTAACTGCCACATTTTAATTAAAACGAATTGCGTATTATTTACGCCTGGCGTTATAATTTAATTAATAAGCCTTAATTAAAACCTAATTAGGTTTTAATTGTATTGTGTTGCATGTGGCAAAGACATTCCGCCCACTTCGCCATACGAAAGCGTGTTGTGTAGAAACCAACATCCTTGCCGGGCTTTTTGTGGTGTTATTTATGATACCTCCGACCGTCCCGTCCTCCTTGAACATCCGAGGGTGGCTCCGAGGTCTGGCATTGATAATAAATTGTATTATTGGATTTGCTTGTTGCCTTTTGTGCCACAACAACGACGTCAACGAGACGACGTCGACATGGGATGGAAGCGAGGGCGACATTTGGTCAGGACTCATTGGGCCAGACCCTTTGGTCTTTAGTGGGCGTTGAAGCCCGTCATTGGGGGTGGATTTTCCCTTTTCCCTTTGCCTTCTCCCTTTCCCTTATTCCTTTTTCCATTTTCCCTTCGTCCCTCGCCCATTTACCCCACAGCCCCTCCGAAAACGCTGCCAATCAGACGGCCATAAGTGCTGTTTGCTGTCCACACACTAATTGATTAATATTGGCGGCATAAATTAAATATTGATGCTGTCTGTTGGGGATAGAACGCATCTGCGTGGTCGGGGTCGCGGCCAGTCATTGTTCCGTTATTACAAATTAATGCAATAATCATTTGCGGGATTCATTCACCGGAGATACGAAACCCCCAAAAAATCCGAATTCATCAAATGAAAATCATAAATGACAGCAGACAGCATTTACTCCACCAAGCTGGTTAAATATTTGATGAAGGAATAGTAATTTAAATTATAAATACGAATATAATTTCGTTACCTCTACATCTTAAGTGCTATTAAATAAGTCTTGGCTTACATTTTTATCGTGAATAATTATATTTTATTATATTATTATTGTGTAAATGATATTTCTTATTTATAAATAATACATTTTTAAACTTAAATTGTATTACAAAATAATTTATTTTTATTTGGTATGCGAAGCAAAATTGACAAAATCATGTTTCAAAGAAAAAAGATATCAGCCACTGAATTACTTGGCACTTAACAATGCAGCCTTAATTAGTGATTGTGTTTTCACACTGCCGTGGAGCATTTTCCAATTGAGGCATCATCAAGTAATCTTTTGTTGGCTGCTATCTAGAAGTGTTTTCCTCCAATTTAGCGGCAACTCAGCCTCAAACTCTTGCCCCTAAATCAATCCATTGTTCGCTTCATTAAATTCCACTGCCCTCGAGAGGCCCTACATATTTTTATGGGATTACTAACGGGCAGAGCAGAGCGGAGCAAAGCCCTATTGAGCGGCAGCTGGCGATTGTCTACGATTCTCTATCGTTTTGCTCCAGTTTTTAACGCTCTTTTTCCGGCAACAAAGTGGAGCAACTAACTGGAGAGAATCGGCTAAAAAGCCGACAGATTGAGTTGCTGATAGAGCAGTTATGAGCCGGGCTAAGCGACTCATCTGGGTTACATTAATTAGCCAAAGCCGCCTGAGAAGCCCCGACAGTGAAACCAATTTTCGGACGGAATTCAACTGCAGGCTCCCATTGCTCTTGGACTGGTGTGGCGACCCCAAACAATGTAATTCCATCATTTATACCAATTTCGCCCATTTATCCGCAAACTGTTTGCAAAAAAGAAGCGGCAGCGGCAACAATGGACGAAGTCTGATCTGGGCTTGGTTCGGAAATCGCCCCTGACTGCCTCTGGTTGGTGCTGTGGCTGATGGAGTTGCCAGCTTGGCTATTTTCTAGCCATATTTACTTGGTGTACAATGAATTTGTATATTCCGGTACTGAATACTTTCCACAATATAAACAAGGTTTTGATAAAACTAATCATTTAAATGTTCCTAAAAGATGGGCACTCCATAAAACCTTAACTGTTACTCATTGGCTTCTGCGTAGGTCATAGACAAGAAAAGAATCTTATGCCACCTACTC
Organism: Drosophila tsacasi; assembly: GCA_018904565.1. Taxonomy (NCBI): domain Eukaryota; kingdom Metazoa; phylum Arthropoda; class Insecta; order Diptera; family Drosophilidae; genus Drosophila; species Drosophila tsacasi. The sequence goes on from JAEIHY010019551.1 coordinate 35,298, forward strand.
AAAGCAAAGATATTTTGAAATTCAACCTTTTTCTTGAAAAACAAACACTGGAAATGTTTTTTATTTAACTTCTTTGCAGTTTGGTCCTTCGATCCGGATGTACAGCTAAACATTATTTAATAATATAAATGTTGTTTGATGCAGGTTAATTCCTTTCTATTTTCAGATACCTCTATATTATTTCTGCTCTTCTGTCCTCTATATTTGGCAACACTGGTGCTTGCGAATTGCCATGTGCATGGGAATGGATATGGGATTGTGTATGGGTTGAGTTTGGGTATGGATGCATTGTGTACAGCTTGTTTCCGCTGCCTGCCCCGCAATTGCTGTAGCTGTTTTTGTTGCAGTTGCATTTTATGCGAACGTGCGTTACGTTCTGCTTACAAAACGGATTAAAAGGTTACACAAGAGCGTGCAGCAGCCGTCAATTCTGCCAGGAGAAGAGTCCGAGTATGAGTCTGAGTCTGAGTATGAGTCCGCATCCGAGTCTGTGCTGGAGTCTGGCTGCGAGTTGGAAACGGGCACGAATGCCATATCCATACCGATAGATGCAGCCATAGCCATGCACTCGGGAGGGAAAGGTACACTTGGAAACCCACATGATTGAACACTGGAAGATTGAAAAGGACTTTGAAAGATATGAGCAATGAGATGGTTTAATCGAAGCTCGTCTAAATAAAATTATTATTGCAAAGATCAGACCGAGAAAAATTGTATATAGGAGGATACATTCAGAATTTATATAATCGATAACACATTTTGCAGAGTTAAATAATATTTACATTCCTCAAGACTAAATTTAAGATTTAAACTTGGGATTAAGCCAGAAGTTATATGCATATCAAATCTTAAGTTCAAGGTATGATAACATATGAAAAACAATGACTGAGCATTTTTTAAAGATTGCGGTTTCTTCACCTGCTCATCTAGCACTCATTTCTCGCAGTGCAGCTATAACCATGGCCTGCCATATACATGCACTCGGATAGACACAAATGCAGTCACTTTATTTGCAGGCAGTCTGCGACTGGAGGCTGCCTCTTCGCTTCTTTGGCACGCACATGTTGGTCACGTTATCCACTTGGCTGGCCGGCACAGGGGCCGAGAGCGGGTTAAGGGGGCTTTTTTGGGGCAACGAGAGGGGCTGCCAGACAGCCAGAGACGACACTTCAGTTGTGGCTTGCGGTTTCTTATCTGTCACGGCATTGCTCCAGTTGCCGCAGCCGACGTTGGCAATTTCTTTATGACACTCTCCTAGCCGGACGCCATTTCTCCGCTGCGCCAGCAAACCCTAAAAAAATAATCATCATAAAAACAGGGCATTAAAAACACGCAATGACCAAGTGGAATCCATTAAGTGCCACTGCAGTCTGTGCATCTCCGGCTGCATAATTAATTTATTTTCCAGCCAGCTTCAACTCCCTCCACGTCGGCAGTCTCCATCCTCCGAGCCAAAGGTCAATTAAGTGTTTTGTACGGCAATTAGTCCGCGCCCAGCTCTCAGAATTTCTCGGGTATTTTCCTCATCCTCAGTGACTTTTTCCTTACGTCCCCGTCGCGTTACTTTTTCCTTATTTATTTTTATTTTCATTTCCGAGCGATTACGCGTATTGACATTGCTCTCGGCGCTTGGCTTTGCTTGCCACATTTAATTGATAATTCCTGTACGTTCCTGTGCCGTTCTAGATAAAGAAAATGGGCTCGCCGCCCAGAACCTGCCCCTTCCCTTCCATCCACCGGCTGCCCCTCCAAAGTATTTTATTTATTTATAGCTTATGGACGCTGGCCCGAGGCGTTCTCTGATAGATTTAGCAACAAAACACTCGAAATCGTTCGTTCTTATCGCTCACGTCATATATTTCCAACTGAAGAGGATTATGGGTTCGGAACATGCAATCTGCTGGCTCTGTTATTAACCCACGACTCCGACGGCAGCGGACCCTGTGTCCAGATCCCAATGACCTGCTCATCTTCAGTTCGTTTCCCCTGAAGTGGTTCGATTTTAGGTTTGAATCTTTTCAAGTATTTTATAAGTATTTTACATAAATTTTCTTATTGAAAGGGTTAATGATAAGTCCTCTTAACAATTTGTACACTTTGGTTTCAAAAGTATATATATTATGTATAAAAGATTACAAAATTCGTATCAAGATGGAACGGTTTGGGAAGATGCCTTTTTTATAAAGTATCAATTCCTTCTAAACAAATATAATTTAATCTTTTTAATTGTCTAAATTATGGTTTTACATTCCCGAGGGTTTTGAAGTAAATTCTCCATCTGCTTGTCATTTTATATCTCAGAAGTTGGCTATCTTTATGCTCTCTCCGGTAGAGGCCGAAGGTGTGAATTACCTCAGCGTTTTGGACCATTTCTCATAGGAGCCACGCTAAGCTCTGGGCCATCTTGGGGCTATCAATTATCGTGGCAGCGCCGGCACGAACACGTGACTCGGTTTCCTCCGGCTTAGTGCTTTAATTCTCCCCTCTGGAGGAGGAGGAGAAGAGATGCCGCGATGACCTCTGCTCCCCAGATTTTCTCCTGCGGACAATTGTTGCCACACCGTGACCTTGGCGGCCCACACATAAGCTCACACCAAACCGCCGAAATACAGCGCTTAAGCAGCACCATGCACAAATAATTTATGTGCTACTTAATTTTGATGAAATAATTCCTATAGATATAACAACACTTAATTTCGCACATTAAATATGCCACAATATCGGGCCCGGGAACCGCGGGGAAGGCCCGCTCAATGGCTTGTCATTCATCAGCAGTGCGCAAATGAAAATGAGGCGAGAAAAGTAAAAAAACATCAAAATAAAAAGCGAGGAAAAACGAAAAACGAAGCCGAAGGAAGGAAGAGCCAAAACACAGAGAATTTAATGGTTCTCGCGAAAAGCTCATCGCACACTGTGGCATTTATAAACACAGACAGCATCGAGCAGTTGAATAGATCTGCGGCAGTGGAATAAATCTAATTGAGTAGAGTTGAAGAAAAGAAAACCTTACTATATATTTACTTTCCCACTGCTACTATCCTACTTCTTCCGCCATATTAAGCCATAGTTCAATAAAAATAAATTAGTAACATTTACAAACGTAAATATTTGTCTGTTTAATGTGTGCAATTCTGTCAATAAACCTGGTTGATTGCATTTGTTATGACGCCTCAAATCTTGCACAGGCATTTTATTTCCCTGCTATAAAAGGTATTGGCGCGGCAATAAGGAAACCTTTTAGTAAGTTCCCCAGTTGTATTTTAATTTTCTTTTTTTTAAGTAGGGCTTAATGGTCTCAGGTTTTTCAATAATCCCCTGGATTTTATTCAACTGGTGCCGCCTGTTCTCGGGGCAGTGCAAGACAACGCATCGGACATGCGGCTATTATAATAAATGTGAATTCAACAAAATTATGCGTGTAACTAAAATGTGGCATGGCGAGGCAGCCACAGATGCGGATCCAGATACTGCCGGAGACGGTATATATATCAGATGTTATGTTAAAATATCTTCATTGTGTGCGCATAACGAATGTGCTGGGCCTGATTTTGAGCCCGGAGCTTAAGGAACCGAGGCGACGGACCTCGGAGGAGGAGTGGCGTGGAAGCAGGCTCGAGTTCGACTACGCCAAGTGGAAATAAAGTAATTTAAATATGATGGCGGCACAAAAGGGCCGCAACTTTGAATAACTGCAATTGCGGACAAGGACTCTTGCACAATGGGCGCAATTGTTGGGAAAGTCTGCGGACGGGTCACGGCTGACTGAGTCGGGGTGCTCAAGTGAGCCGGAAAATCAGGTAGTTTTCACACGAAACATTTGCAGCGACCCAGGTAGTTCTGCAGTGAAAGAAGGGAGCGTGTGTCGCCCGTATCGGGGAGATACGGATGCAGACACTGACGCAGATGGGATAGCGGCTTTGTCTCGAGCTTAGGCTGCATTATCAATCACCTGTGTCGCCGCCAGGTAGCTGCAGCTGGAAATAAAAAGTAAAACGAATCCCAGTGCGAATGCGAAAGCGAAAACGAAACCGAAACGATGTCAGGCATTTTATATTATATTCCGCCGTCTCTGCAGCCTTTGCGGTAAGTATGCGATGTTTTTGTTTCAGGCCGTATCTCCGAACGACTTTGTCTGTGGCATTTTTATGGCTTTTGAAAATTACTCATGAAAAACTTTTGACCAAAATACACACACACACAAACGCACACAAAGCAGAAGGAATAAAACAACTGTCGAAAATGTTTGAAATTGTTTTTCATGGCGAGCCAGCAGCGGCGAGCGATTAAAGTATCTTGCAGATACTCATTCGCCCGGCATGCAGACGTGTGATAAATACATCCGCATTACCAGTAAGTATCTGCCAGATACACGCCGAGAATTAAACAACGTGGCTGAATGGAAAGTTGCAATAGAAAGGCGGGGCCTTTGTTCGGCACTCGCCTGCCCCCAGGAGGCGAGGATACGAGTAACTTCGCCTTCGCCCAGCGAAAATAAATAATTTTCCCGGCGTGACTAATTGCTCTGCTAAAATCGAACAATGCCGAGCGACTCGAGCTGAGACTGCGCACAGAAATGACTGCAAAAACCCTGCTGGATAAAGTGCCTGCCAGATACAATAGACCGGCGGAAACATAAATGACAAGAGATGAATGACTCCGGTTCTCTGGAGCCGCTTTCCCTGCTTTTTGCTATTTGCTTCTCGGAGTCGTCCGAGGCCAAAGTCAAAGGCTAATGACAAATTAAGCGCAGTGCAATTAAAACAGCCGGAGCCCAAGAAAACAGCCACTAACCCGGTCCCTGACTGGCTTCTATCTGTATATTTTTCTACATTTGCACAGGGAAAAATGTCTAACGGGTTTTTGGACTTTAATTAAAGACAGAGACCTTCTTAGGTATTATTGGTGCTTGAACAAGGACAAGCTAACTTAGGCAAGACTTTAATTAGCTTGAATTAACTAAGTCCAACATCATATATATTTCCTATATACTTTTAAAAATTTCCTATATTTGGCAAGTATATTTTTATAATAAAATGTTTACAGCAATTTCCTTATCAAGGTGTTTATTTCTGCATCACAGCATCGCGCCGATATCTAAATCTTATTTGTAGCGATTTCCCCCAGTGTCTGTCTGCATCTGCGACTATGACTGGGTGTGCCGCGTCGTATTCAAGGCGATTCTTTTCGAGAATTTATTTTCGCACGCATTTGTCACAGATGCCAGGGGAGGGGCCTTAGAGACCGGCAGACAGGCGGACACCCGAGTCACAGAGTCCACTGCCCACGTTCCTGTCTCGACGGAAACGCGGCTGCTTGGCTTTGGCCGCCTGGTTATCAGCAGCGAAGATGAAATGAAATTGTGCTAAACTACAAACTACAAACGAGATCTGCCCGTGTGGGCCGCCATCCGCAGCTTGGCCAGATACTATATTACCGATACTGCAGATACCCGCAGATACTCGTACTGCGGCACGCCGCCCACTCACTGCCCGCTTTCTTTGTCCGGCTCTTTGGTTTTTGGTTCTGGCCCCGCGGCGGTCGCAGCTTTTCGGACATTCGCCATTCGCCGCCGCCACAAATCATTTTCAAGTGCCAAAAGACTCGGGCACATGCAGAAACAAAAACAGAAAGCCAGGCCAAAACCCAAACCCCCCAGCGAGCATTAGAATGGCCAAAAAGCGCACGCAATGGTTCTGGCGGATATACTCGTAGAATATCTGCAGATATTCGTTGACTGAAATTGGAAAACAAGTAAGGTTGTCTCTAGCCCGGCAAAAAATATGTTTCTCGTTGATTAATTTCTAAACTTCGGGAAGAGATTTTTTAATTGTACATTTCATCCGATTTAAACTGTATTTTTTAACTGAAATCTGAATACCTTAAGAGTTATCCCTTAAAACTTTACCCTACTATAATCCAAAATAAAGGGCTTTGAATGCGAAATATTGTTGAAATATTTAAATAAGAAAAAGTAATTGTAATCATTATCAAACTGCAATAACATATAGTTATTTTCCAATTGCACAGGCGGCGGAAATCTGTTTGCACATGACCGGAAAATAAATAGTTAAGTGTTTCAGCTGAAATATTTATGAAATTCTATTGAGTCCACTGGAAAGAACAGAAAACGATTAAATTCAAACCAAAGCTGAGTGGTTCGCAAACAGAGTGTTTCAGCGAAATTCATCGTTCGAGCGGACCAACTGAAGTGGCAAGCATATTTATTGATGCAAATACAAAACTAAATTCAGCAGTAAAAGGTTTCGAATGTCTTCAATCAATTAACATCTCAATGGCATGTTGAATCCGATTTGCGATAAATAAAATTACTCAAATTGCCTGTCCATGAGAATTAAATAAAACGCATTTGAATCTCGCACTACTCGATACCAATACGTGCTGGAACCCACTGCAGGCCCCTCCACACTCGAATTAAGCTCTGGTCAGGTGGATTTACAAAATACTTTCAAATTATTTGCATATATGCATACATATCGTAAAGCAAAAATTGTATAATTTTACATTTAAATGCGCTTAGCCAGCTTTTAATGAAATGTAAGCTTTCGATTCAAATTCGAGTTTGGGTTCGGGTTCCGATTCCGATTCGGGTTTGGAATGAGGTTTCACCTTCGGCATGCGTGCGGGACCTTCCCAAGCTGTGGCAAGGCAAAAATCGAACGCAAATGATTTATAATTAAATATTTTATGATCATCAAGAAAGAAGCCGGGGAAAAAACAAAAGCGCCGAGCAATTAGCAGAAAATATACGAAACAAAAATCATATTATATTAAGCGACGTTGCAGAAAATTTATGCTCAGCATAAAATTATATAATTTGCTTTTTCATCGCTTTGCGATTTTTTCTGTTTCGGCTTCGGTCTCCGTTTTGTTTTATTTTATATTCGCTGCTCAATTATAAAACATTTTCAGCATATAATTAAGAAGGTCTTTGTGCCGCGTAGGCTAATAAAAATTATCAACAAAGTGCAGCAGTTGTTAATTTCATTTAGCGCGCATTAAAAGTAAATATTAATGAAAACAATAAAAGCCCCGGCACAAATGCATGCGCGACGAATTATGGCCGTTAAGAGAGATTCCACCTCCCCGCCGATTTCCCCTCCGTTTCCCTTTCCTCCCTTGGAAATGTCGCACGAGTCTGAAAATTAATGAAACACAGCGGGTAAAAAATAATTATTCCAGTTCAGGCGAGTTCGTTTCATTAGTTTTCCGCCGTAATTACCTTCGTCATGTCCAAACAATTTGCAAACATTCAAAACAGCACAAAGTATTGAAAAGGTTGCAGAGATAGGTTTACTTCAGCGGACAGACGTTTTAAATACTCTTGCTGAAAATTAACTTAGAAAAGGTTTTATCCAAGAAACATTTTAAAACAAGAAATTTACTTTATTTACCAAAACCTAAAAAGTAAATTATGAGATCGTTTAGGCTTAATTACTACAAGTTTTATTTTAAAAACCAAATAGTAATGAATATATTTCGAATTAAAATATAGTATAATAATTCAACTTCAGTTGATGTCCGGAAAGCGTTTCCCAGAGTTTAATTTCCTTCGTAAACATTTCGTGTTGACCCAGAAGTCTTTCCTTTATTGTATGCGATTTTGGAATAGTCGTTGGGCCTTCGCAAAGAGTATTGACATTCATAATACTATTTAACGTAAGCGGCATAAATATTTGCTGTCGGATATGAATAAAGAAAACTCGGACTCTGGGTTGAAAACGTTTGGGGTCTTTGGAAGTGGACTTCTCCGATATACACCATACACGGGTATATGTGTCTGGCAAAAGTTTTAATTTTTTCCGCACTGGTATTTGTGTTTGTGTGTTGATTTTGAAATTTGTATTCAAGCGTTAATTGGCTTTGCTCATTAGCGGGTTTTCTTTAATGCTATTAACTTTATTTGCTGTTTATTTTATTAGTAATGCGGCGTTGTATTTCCTGCGGCCTAAGGTCGGGCTGGTTGCTTTTCCCTCGGCTTCTGAGCTGCCACCGACTAATGCGATTGTTATGCCCGCAGTGTGTATCGCATGATTGATAAGCTCGGCTGTCCAAAACCGAGCTGACTGCCCAAAACACTCGGCCCAAGTGTCCAGAATTTCAAGTGGAGAGTCCAGCTGACCAAGGTAAGGTGGCGGCATTAGTCACGGGCCAGAAGAGTGGAATTGTGTCAGCACCTCTGAAATCATCACTCCGAAAACAGCCGAAATCAGAGTGGCTGGGACTGTTGGGAGTTTCTGGGACTTTGTGCGCCGTAAAAAGGCCTTTCGATAGCGTAAATTGACAAGGTCTCCGGTCGCCTTCAATTTCTGCCTTCAATTAGAATCAATCAAATGTCAAATGCATATTGAGCAATATTTTAGGCGAATGCTAGCCAGACCTTTCTATTTCAATAGTCTGCGGGGTGATTTCGCATTCGGCCTTGGACATGTGATCGAAAAATGAAGAGCAGAAGTATAAATATATTTCAAACTGATTGATCTATTCCTTGATTGACGGTATTTCATTCTGTAAAAGTAATAAATGCAATTCTGTTCTGAGATTCTGCTGACTATTAAGTCAGATTAAGTTCTAAGAAAAAAAAAATAATATTTATATTTCAGCCGAGAATTTAATCATGGTATGGATTTCACAGAAATGTAATCAATTTCGGGAGGTTTGAGGCTCTTAAAAAACAACTTTCCCATAAAATTTTAATTGAGTCTTTAATTGCACTATCATTAATACCATTTTAAAAACTTTTCTGTGTGCCAACTATTCAACGATTTGCTGACCAGCTGAGCCGCAGCATCTCATATCTGTGTGGCCCCTGAAAATAATCCCAAGATTTGTCATTCAGACGCTGGATGCAAAGCTCCTCTTCCTGCCCAGAAATGTGAGATGATGTGCGGTGTGCGATGTGAGTTGGAAAATAGAGGCCCACGACTTTGCTGGCTGTCGTTGTTGTTGCTGCAGTTGCATGTCGAAAGTAATAATTTTATATATGGCACGACAAACACACTTATCGGCGACATGCGTGTCTCCCTCCCCACTGCCCCTGCCACCCTGAGCGAGCGGATGTGTGCGTGTGTGTGTTCCTTTTGAAGTGCACAGCATGTTAAATTCGTAAAATTCATTAAGATTCCGTTGCCGATGCCAACCAGCGACTGGCAACAACGACGACGACAACGTTGCCGATGTCGAAAAGTGCCAAGAGCAGAGCCAACAAGCGGCAACGGCAACCGAGCGACCCACAAGACCAGAGATGCCAGCAGCAACATCAACAACACACGGCAGCAGCATCAGCAGCAGCAATAAGTGCACAGGGGGAAAAGTGTATGCAAAGCTTTTCCAAAGTACTTACCAATTTGAAATGAAGTAATCCCATTTGTCACAGCCGCATCAATGTGAAGTTACTTCATTTAGCAGGACTTGGTCAGATATTTAAAAATGTTGTAGGCGACAGCAGCAATAAATGTTTCAGGGGGAAAACCTTTTTATGCTGTCATCACTTCTTATTTATTTTAGCTTAGGTAATCCAAATAATTTCATTTAAATGAATATCAGAGAATTTGAAATTTACCTGCGCTGATAAAGTGATAAGAGTTAAACCTGCATGCAAATCACTTCAGACTCAAAAGCAAATTCCTCATGATAAGTAGTTGGCAGAAAACGATCCTAGAACCCTGTACTAATCCATGTTGGCGCATAATTATAGAAGTGAGGGAACCCCCAAATTTAAAAGTATAATTATATAATGTTAGCAACATACGAATTGGGGATGCATACCTAAGGTCATCCCTGTTACACACAGAATTGCAAACAGAATTCGTTCACCACAAACTCCCACTGGCTTAAGTGAGAATCTACAATTTACAATCGTTTACTTTTACAATTCATCTGTGACACATTGATATTTCTCCCAGTGTGTATTTGCTTTTGTTGCTGGTGGATGGTCGTGCTTCGTAAAAAGCATTTGAAACAAACTCAATTATGCCCGGTGCAGTGCACACAACCAACAACCGACATTCAGCATCCAACCATCCAACTACGAAGGAGTCTTCCGCCCGCCCCCTGCTCCACTCCCTGGTACGGGTCCGGGTCTCATCTCATCTTGCACTTCACGTGGAAGCACGCGGCTCGGCACGGAAATCTGTGAATTAAATGTAACGTCTGTCTGCCCGAGTGTGACTGTGACTAAAATGCGGTCACATTGTTTGCCATCACCCCTCACCCCGGCAATCCGACTTCTGGGAACTGGAAACCCTGCCAGCCCGCATGTGTCACACTATTTTGCATTTAACGAAACCTTAAATCGACTCGACTCAGTTTGCGACTGGCACTGAGACGTCGGGCAACCCTTGAGCAAACCAGAGCAAAGCTGGCCCATCTCATCTCTTAAATGAGCGGTGGGTCACACGGCAAAAGCCATTAAAAAGAGCTTTACAAATTATTGAACATGGTTTTCTTTCTTTTAAGATTATTTTTGGATACATAGTACGCAAGAACATAAGTCAGAGAGCTCATCTGTTACACTTTTAAAATATTTCAAGCACATGAGCCAAGTTTCTGAGAAAGACAAAACGTTTATTTCACATTCTGGCAAATCGATTGAAGAGAGGAAAATGTTATATATATCTGGCCGTCAGCAACCCATTTTGTCTGCTCAAATAAATGACAACCAATTCGTTATTTGAAAATAAACATTTTAAGAGTAATTAGGGGTTATTTTTTGCAGTACAGAACAATCCAAATAAAGATAACTAATATTATTATAACATATAAACTTATATTTTCTTTAGTTCTACAATTTACTACATATATTGTGAATTAGTACCCAGGATTTAATTACCATATTTTAGGGAATCTTAGACTAACATTTGGCTTTAACAAATTCAGTTTACCAGCCAATTCCCTAGATAACCCACAAAAAAGAGATCCGAGCTCTTTGTCTACACTTAAGCTGATCCAATCCCATTTAATCAGCTGTCGTTACATACTTTCCAATGTAGCCATATTCGATGGCCATTCAACTCGCGTCGTACAGATGCCGAGGGAAGAAGGTATTTACCCCATGCAATTCCTTCGGCTTGCCTTCAACTGCCTGCTCAGTAATTCCATTTGACATTCGATTTTACCTGCTAACAAGCATTTCCTGGCCTCGACCGGACCGAACCGAGGTAAACTGGATCGAAAGGAGCGAAAATACTGCGGGTAGGTCGATTCCCAAGCGATTTCTAGCGCATCTCATAAATTCCAATTCGTTTGATTTATAAAAATGAACAACGCCCCACAAAAAGCAGGCGAGCAGGCCTAATAAATATTCATGTTCGCCTCGACCGACAAACTATTGATTAAAAAATAAAATTAAAAGGAGCCGGCAGCAACAGAAGTGGGACTTCCAGGAGATTCGATGCCAATTTCCAGCCGGGTGCCTTAATGGCTTTCTGGTCCGGTCAGGAAGCAAGGAAAAGTACCGAGCAGAGCTAAGCTGAACTGGGAAAACACAGTCCGTAGCCCGGAGACCGGACTCCGTGCCGGGCCAAGGTGAGCGGAGTGAAGTTCAGCTGAGTCACTCGACCGACGGGGGGAACCTGCGCCATAAATTAAAAGTAATTAAAATATTTAAAGGCTTGCAGTCGAGCTCTCGGTTTATGACTTTAAATAAACCTTGCCAAATATCCCACCCCCAACTATAGGGCTGCCTTGGGAAAATGTGTCATAAAAGTGAAAAGTATAAAGCTGCCCGATAAGCGCCGGCAGAGCGGCGCAGTTCGACTGAAATTTTAATGCAAATAGCTCAAGTGGACAGTGGGTCCGCTGGGAGCAGAGCTGTGCTCCTGCATAAATCATTGGCCCTCCGTTCCGTGACCCAAGCCGAAGTTGCCGCCGGTCCAGAAAAGTTTTATTTATGGACCGGCGACCTTCAAGACCGGGGGCGGCGGTACGGGGGATCGGGGGATCGGGGGCCCCGGCCCCAAACTAAGCCGCATTAATTTTCATTAAAAGGGCTTAAATGTCGCGCCGAACTTACTTGCTTGTTTTATTTTTTAATTAGCAGCCGGCGACGGGAATCATGATTTATGAAAGGCACCCAACTACAGCCCCCAGCCACAGACACAGCCATAGTAGGCTAAGCACTTTAATTAATAAAACACTCAACACAAAACAAATTGACTACTTGACTGGCAGCTAAGAGAAAAAAATAGCGAGCCTTAAAAACAATAAAAAGAAGTATAAGAAAAAAACGACGAAAAGCCTCAAGATGAGGGCACAATGGCTCTCCACAGTCTGAAGTGGGCTTTTGCAATCTTTACGATGCCCACTAAATGATATTGACAAAAGTGTTCGAGTGGTACAGAAACAGAAACAAAAACAGAAACCAACCGAGCCACACAAAACACCAACAATTATGAGCGCTCAAGTGTCTGGTACAATCATCAGTCATGGCGCAAAATATGACAGACAGAAAAGCATTTATAGATTTCCTCGCCGCGAACGCGATGCGTAATCGTCGGGGATATGGTTCCAGGCCGATCCAGGCGGTTCTTTCGCGTCCATGAGCTCGTTCCCCGTAGTTTATGGCTGCCGGCGAGTAATCAGGTCCAACTGGCATCTGTATGGCAGTAAACATTACGATTATGGCCATGAGACTGCGGAGTGTCAAAACTTCTCCCGAATCATTTTATTGGGGGCGCAGTCCCTGCTTGGACTCTTTTGGGTTCCAAACGCGAATCGGGATCGGGCGGTTGTTGGGCAGTTCCCCGGAGAAGTGCCAAAAGTGGAGCACTCCAAGTCGAGCAGCACTCCAGATTAAGTGTTCTCGCCAAAAAAAAAAAAAGCCCAACACAATTTTAGGCAGTCATTCTGAAACTCTGATTGAGGTCCACGAACCGTTGAAAGCAGCTTAGCCAAATGTATTTAGAAAATGCTTGAGTCGTTGGGTATTTCCTTTTAAACTGAATTAAATTAAAATACTAATCATCATATCATAAATTAATACTAATAACTACTTTATACTACGTTTGATCTAAAATCAACACTCGGATTTATTCAATTCTGAACTACAAGATATAAGAATATCTCTTAATCTCTTTGTAGAAAATAAAAAATGTCCCTTCATTTTTAACTTACAAGATTAGGGGTCTAAACAGACATATCTTAAGATTCTTGGTTCTTCTTTAGGTATCTTTTCAGCTTAAACAAAATTAGCTTTTTATGGTACAACCATTCTAAAGACTTTATTGAGTTTGTTTCCTGAAAATGTGTGGGAATCCAGCTTCTATAGTAAGGCCATGAGGCCGACTTACATTGTATCACAGATCGACCCGCCTCTGGGAGCCAACTGTTGTTCCTACCCACGCCGTCCAATCAATCCCAGCCGTGACGTGCCCCACTCCCAGCTAAAATTAAAGTTAAGTTAGGGTTCCAGTTACCACTTAAGAAGAGGGAGGGGACAGGGACAGGTGTGTGGTGAGCGGTGAGCGGTGAGCGGTTCGGGGCGGCAACACTTGACCAGTTATCAGCGCCATAAATCCCTAAACAATCCACTTGAAATTGAAATGCCCAAACGAACGCCACCAAATCGAAGCCGAAATGCTGTCGCTGCTAAGTAAAATAAATGAGTTAAAAAGCCCACAAAACGTGAAAAAGAACACGAAAAGCGGCGATAAGCGACTGGAAATACTCGCTTTTACTAGGCACAACAATAAATGAGCCGGGCCGCGGAAGGGGGGCAGTTCCTCTGCTTAATCACACTTAAGCGCAATTGCGGCTTTTGACCGATATTACGAACCACTCGACTGAGTCGCCATTCACCTAGACGACTGCGTCAGCAGGTCGAGATAGTGCTCGCTCCATACCCTTGGCGGGATATTTTCAGGGTGTTATGGCACTCCACTAAGGCCATAAGCTGGCAAATAAAAACTTATCACAACTGCGGATTTGAACTTTGCTTGGGTTTTCTCTTTTATGGCTTATAAGAACACTTGCCGAGCCGTATTTCTTGTGGAAATTTACTATTGGTCCCTGCGTCACTGCGAACAACAAAATTAAAATTACTAAGAACTAAGAATGTATATAATTTGTAATTAAATTGAAATCCCTAAAGTTTTGTTTCTGTCTATAATTTAACATTTTTGCAAAAAAAAAACGGTTTTTATTCGTGGCATAATTAGCAGGTTTTAAATAATGGTTTTAGGTTTGAAAATTACAACTGTTACAATTGGTGCTGCATGCACGGTATTCCATCCGTCGAACCTTCAATTTCGCTCTTCCAATCTTGATTCTTGTTACTTTTTATTTATTTTTTTCTCCGACTGTAATCAGTAATTAATTAAGATACTTTTCATTCGATAATTTCGACAGGCGGCCAAGTCAATTTTGAAAACTGCATTAGACGGACGGGAGGCTGAGCGGGGCCGAAATCGGGGGCGTGGCCGGTTGGGGGTGTATCAGATTTACGAGCTGACGGGCCCGACTTAATTGTATTTGCTTGTCCCACGTCAGATAGATTCGGGCCTTTCTGGCTCACTTTTCGCTAGCTGGTCGCATTGGCCTGGCCTGCCTGGTAATGCCTAGATTTATGGGCCAACTCATGATCAGATTGTGGAGTCGCCCCATGTGGGCAGGGCTGGGCCGGGGCACTCATACGAGTGCCCCTTATCGGCCAAGGAATGCCTCGCTTAATTTATGGACTCAATATTTCTCCATTGCCTTTAATTAGTCAGGAATATATATAATCGCTCATAAAACGAGATCTCAATCTGCGGCGACTGCAACAAAGTCGCCTGCAGCCCAGTCGCCGATCATGCCGATCATGATGATCGTGACTGCAATCGCCCCACTGGCTATCGATATCAGTCCCCAGGCCCCCCTCGGTCCGTACCCAAATCGGAAAATAGCGCGGACTCGGGGGTAGCGGGGCCCTGCCTTTGTGCTTAATCACCCAGCGGACGGTGGACCTTTGAAGTGGCCGTTGGGGCCGCCGTGGGTTAATTGCGAGCCGCTCATTGGGTGGCAAATCAATTAAAGAGCAACAACAAACGCTGGCCATATGAGTGGCGGCCAAGCTGGCCAACGAGCGGATCCCCGTTCCAGGAATGCTATATCTCAAGTCCCCGGGAAGTCAGGTGGTCGGGCGGCCCTTTTTAACCTCGAACCCAAACGGGAGCGAGAACCCACTTAACACCATGGGAATTTGGCTGTAACGCGAAATGCCTGAAAAACAGGTGATAATAAAAAAGTTGAGCAAATACCCTAGGAAGTGCACTATTGGCTTTAGAACAAGGCTAACTGACCAACCTTAATATATATTTCCACAATTTTGGTGTGTAATGTACAAAAATCTAACAAATTTAACGATTTTTGCAGGCATATCTCTTAAATACTTTGAATACACCTTGGTATCTATTATTTATATCACAGCATTACCTCGAAAGTGCATATAATTGTAATCCTTAGTTTCTATACA
The DNA here is from genome assembly GCA_018904565.1 of Drosophila tsacasi. Lineage (NCBI taxonomy): Eukaryota > Metazoa > Arthropoda > Insecta > Diptera > Drosophilidae > Drosophila > Drosophila tsacasi. Next base: position 50,767 of record JAEIHY010019551.1, read on the forward strand.
ATGTTTTACAACATTTTTTCCTATCATAAATCCATTCTCAATAAAGTAGAATAAATGTAAAGCCGTCTTGGAACGATCAATAAATTAGTAATTTATGATTCGATTGATTTCTAAGTCTTGAAATTATGCTGATTTGTGTAAGATAAATAAAAAGAAAGTGGGCAAAATACAGTTCTTGTGGGAGTATTTCAAAATACCTTTAAAGAAATACAAAAGATTTGTTCAATAGAAAGAGATTTCTTGGACATAAAGAAAGATATATATACACACTTTTATGATAAATACGATTTCTTAGTTATGAGATCATTGCGTTGTTTAATGGGATTTAATTAATTTGCATACCTCTCGAGTAGAAATATAATAAGTCAAATTAGGAACGGGCACATAATTAATATTTCTATTCATATGAAAATACAAATTAAAACGAATATCTTAGGTTCAGAAGACCATTAAAAATCACTGACACCCCAAAAGTAAAAACATGGTCAACTCCATTACTGAGTCATTATGGCCAGCTCAAAGTGAGCAGGCCGAAAGAGTCCCGACTTCACAGCAGACCACATTAAATGGTTTTTATTAATGATTATGATTATGCATACATTAAAACCCACTGACTTTGGGCCGCTCGGGGCTTCGCTGCGGACGGGGCCCATTGGCCCACAATGTGAAACTGGCGCGCGCATAATGATTAGGCCAGAAGGCAGTAAAGACTAAGGCAGCCGAAGCAGGCCAAAACAATACTGAAATAAATGACGAAAACTCATTTTTGAAATTCAAATCGAAGTGCAGCCAAGGGACTTTGGATCCGAATGCGAGTCCGACTCCGAGTCTGAGTCGGAGTCTCCGCCTGAGTGGATTTCTTTGTATGCCTGGGCACGCCGGCGACAACTGGAAAACTTAATTAAAACAAACGTTTGCCAGCCGAATTAGCATAACAAAAGGCCCAAGTCAGCCAAGTCAGTCAAGTCATCCACTCGGGAAAAGGTTGCCCGGACTCTTGATATTTTTACGCCGTCTTGGTTCTTGGGTGTTTGCATTATATATAGATTTATTTACGCTCGGCATGCGTAATTTGATTGCCCTGGCTCCCTTCCGAGGTAGTGGGGTTCTGAGGCTGGGCGGAAATTGCAATTAGTCGTTAGAAAAATGCCATAAATTAGATTACCGAGCGAAATGCGACGCAAACTTTGCGCCGATTATCGCCTGTCCATTCAAATATATATTCATACATTAGCTCCGTCGTACCTCCAGAGCTGTGTGTGTGTAATCATGGCTCTGCATAACTGGAGGCGAACAATGAAGCCATAATTTAAGGCATTATGGCCGAAATCCGACTGCGCCTGGACCGGGGCGAGTAATTCAGAAAACGTTTTTGTAATTTAATACATTATTTATGTACTCGTTTCATTGGCAACTTCGGAGTCCGGACTGGCCTCAGTTCAACGTATCATTTTTATGATTATATTATATTGTCCGTGGTTTTTTTTTTCAGTTCTCCATTTTCGAGATAATGCAATTCCTAAAAATATTTTTATTTTCTTGTTCACTGGCATTCATTAAAGCTTTATTGTTGTGTGTGCGTACGCGTATAGATTGAATTCATTCATTTCGAAATTAAGTCTAAAATTTGTGTGTTTTCGCTGTTGCCCAAAACGAGTTTGATCCGAACACTGGGGAGAGAGGGTCGGTCGGATCCGTTCAAGAACACAGCCAACAAAGCCTCTTTTTTATGCGAGGCGCTGCGATAAAGGCGAACAATAAACTTGCCACATAAAGCATTCATAATTTAATTATACAGACCCCACACACAGACACTGGCGCGGACACAAAGGGGCTAATTCTTTAGAAAATCGCAGTTTTAATTTGATGTAATAAGTTTGGAATGGAATACTATATAGCCGAAGAAACTTGCCTTCTTACGTAGAGGTGAAACAATAGAGGGCCCTTTCTATTTCTTAAAGAGAAGAGCCGCTTCTAAAACTCAGGCGAAACAATGGCTCTGCCTTAAACTGTTTTGTATAAACTGCATGGCCAATTGAAACCTACTATTGACTGCAATTAGGCACCATAAAATCTATTATCGATTTAGAAACACCTAAATCTACTCGGTTTGATAGTGAATATTAAGTAACAGAGTCTTTGTATTAATGTCAATTAGCTTTTATTCCAACAGTTGCTACAGGTTTCATTGTAAACAACACGAACTGAATTTCTATATCTAAGATTGAATAATTCCACACACATCAAAGATACTTCGGAAAATTGGAAAGGCAAGCTATTTTTATTGACATATAACTAAGAGCTTGGTGAGATAGGGAACCCTCGGACCCCACTTAGGTTAAGGCCCGTCTCAAGCGATCGCCACCCACTCATCCCGCGAATTTGAGCTGTCATACGTGACTGAGGGGACAGAGTTCAAGCTGGCGAGATACTGTATCTGTATCTGGCGTTCCGGAGAACAAATCGGCTGCGATCGTGTCACAAGGTTCCCCTATCGCGGAATTCTCGGCACCCCATCTTCGCATGTGGTCAGCGGCCCATGGCGAGACCCACTCCACTCATCAAGTCACGTCAGGGAAGCCACATAGTGTCGATAATAATTCACGTGCCCCCTGGCTATCGGCCAGATAAGCCAAATCCAGCTGCCAATGGGTTTCTTGCGGTGCAGGCAAATATTTGCCTTTGAATTCATTCACTCCCCGTCGACGTGTGACGTGTGTGCTAATGCCGAGTTATTTATTAGCCTTACTTTTTGGGGTGCCAAGTGTTGGCCAAATTCATTAGACGAGCTCCAATATCTCGGGGAGTGCTGATGGAACGTCACGCGATTTTATTAACGCACTTATGCGATCCCAACTGATCCAGAGACGTGCGCAATTTCGCCGAATACGTGAAAGTCGGCGGAGAGACGATAAAATTTTAACCGCACAACGTTGTAAATAATTAAGTTAGCCGAATTAAATGGCCCAAAATAAATGAAACGAGAAATATTTGCATATTTCTACAGAAATTCCACCAAAGTCGCGCTAAGGCGATGCGAAAACATCAATATCAAGGGGAATGGGAATGGGGGCCGTGGAATGGGGAATGGCGTAATATTTGCCCATTGCAAAATCAATTAACGATTTCAGGCAAATTGATATTAACGAGTTCTCGAAATAACAACTCAAATAAAAATCGAAGCGATCTGCAGCCGCAATATGGACACTCCAAACTGGAAAAACACGAGACGCAGGCGGTGGGATATCGATGGCAGAAAACAGAGCCTGGAGGGAGCCAAGTCACGCAAGTCCACCACCATAAGCAAATACGTACACAAATTCCAGCGACGCGACGCTGCTCGAAGCCATATGGAAACAAACCCCGTTAATAATAGCTAAAATGTTTTTAATTAAGTGCAAATGCCAGATTAACGATTACAAGAAAAACACGTTCCATTAAAGCCAAAGCAAGCACACACGAATAATGACACATGGCCAGATTTGACACGAAATTGGCTTTGGCTGCGACTCCGAATCGGAGTCCAACTTGGAAGTGTGACTTTGCATTCGAGCGGAGCCGGGCTAAGTGAACTGAGCCGCTGTCCGGGAATCGTGACAAGATGATGCTAATCCGATAGCAATCGGAATCGCTCTCCGGATCGTGTTGTAATTGTTGACGCCGAACCAACTTGATTTGATTAACGTTTCCTCTCATTCTCCTCCAGCGCCCCGCCTGCCACGACACGGGGAAATGGAGCCGGGAGAGACCATCCAACTGGAATATCGAGTTATATGTAGAATAGCACAGATAGATAGGTGATGATTAGCTGGAATTATATACATTCAATTATGGCCGGACTTGTGTACCCATTCAATCGTCCAGCAATTAAGCGGAAACATCCACAAGTTTGCTCGCTTTGAAAAGAAAAAGTCAAGCAGCCAAGATAATACTTTCATATGTGAAATATTTGATTTTACCATCCATGATATATAATGACAAATAATACAATTTATTCTTTAAACTGGATCAAAAGGAGCTCAGCTCTAATTAAAGGCTCTACTATAGTTAGGGGCCTCACCACTGTAACCTACCTACCTTAAACTTATATGTAGCTGAGTGCAGTTCAATACGAACTTTTCTATGATGAAGATTTATTCACCTATGTATAGTTGTGACTATGCACCCCCGCATTCCTTCCAATAAACATATGCGGACTTTCAGAAATTGTACAAAGTCTGATCAAGCAGTCAGGGAATTTTACTTCCAGTGAAATATTTCAACAGATCTCCCAGCTGACAGCTACGATCCCAGTAATTCAACTCCGTGGAGTTAGGTATTGTGACACGACCGATCGTTCCTATGAATACTTATGAAGACATAAATTGCTTCACGATATTTTTCCACCAATAAAGTATACTTACTGAGAATTCTGGCATACACACCTCATTCCGGGGGCGGCTATAAAAAGCAGCAGTCAATGACTGAGAATCGCCATAAAAATTGTTGACACGAAATTCTTAGATCTGAATTTATGCCCGGGCATCGACTATACTTATAAATCATCTTATAATAGCCGTCTTCAATAAATTAAATTCATTAAAAGCGGATTATCAGCTCAGGATGGGAAAGTTTCTGGGAGCGGATCACAATGGCATGGGCCCCACCAATACGATACGAATCTGGGGGATCTGGTTCATTTATATGGGCTGTACCTGGGCACCATCTGCCTGGGCCTTTGTCCGGTCAATCAGCAATCGATTCAGCACTGCTCCCCGGTTCCTTAATTACCAAAATCCGGCGCTGCGGAGCGTTACGCATTCGTCAGTCCCGTCCACATGAAAGAAAGAAATCTTAATTAACGCATAAACAATTTACGCGTATCTCATTATGTTCTGTTCGCCGGCAATCCATCTAACTTCTGTCTGTCTCTCCTCACCTTTTGTAGTCATTAAGGTGGCTTTATTTCCTCGGCCGCCGTCGTTATTACTACTATTTTCGTCGGCCGGGAAAACCATTCATAAATGATTAACGTTGCCAAAGTGCAATTAACATTGCAAACAAGGGCAGGGCCCCGCGGACGGAGAACGAAGAAGAAGGTCTGGGCCCAGACCCCACAGACACTCTTCCTCACCATTTCCCCTCCCCCCATGTAATCAAAAACTGAAACTTCATGCGGCCATAAAAGCCGAATAATAATAATAATAATGCCTGTGCCCACATGGTTCGCTGTCTGAGCGAGTGCGCTTAATTTTATTTCGTTTTCCCATTTTTTTACTATTCGAATTTGGCCATATAAACATTTTGTGACGCGCGGTAATTACGCTGAAAAACTCATTTGACGGGTCGCCCATTCAGTCGCCGTGTAATAAATCTCTCGATGTGTATAATTTGGTGTGAGTGAGCCTGGCCAACGCACGGAAAATCGTATCTCGCAGATACACCCGATTGCCTGTGTGCTGGGTGCACAGTTTTGGATTTTATACACTGACAAAAATCCCTAGCAGGAGTTCTATAAAACTTTTCCATAAGTTGAGTTATTTTGATACGAAAACTGTACCTTCTGACTGGTATCAATTATTTAAAATCTGAGAAATGGGGACGCAGTCCGGCTAAAGGACCAGTTTAGATTGGTGAAAGGATCACGTCTAGTTATTACTTTTAATTCAAAACGTAAGCTTACTTCAGTTTACTTGTATCTCTTGTTTCGGTTATACTAGTTTTAATAAATTCAGTAAACCCAGAAGTCTTTTTGGTTAATAAATTTGAAAAATTACAAATGAATTGCTTGCTATGATAACCCTTGCATTAAAAATAAAAACAGCTGATGTTCGGAATTTTTGTCCGTGTATCTCTTGCACAACAGGCGGCTTAACACTGGGGATGGGCCGGAGATCTCGGGATGCGGATTGGATCGGTTCGTCTCAGTTGGGATCCGTTTGGTTTCCAGGTCTTCGAGTTGCCCGCAGGCAGTCGGAAAGGAAGAGGAGAGGGGTCTGCTTCTGCTGGTTATTAAGTGAAATGCCCGGCCTGCAATCATTACTCATCCGAGGCTCTAGGGTTTCCTTCGCATTCCACTATTGTCAATGGCAAAACAATGAACTGGCGCGGCTAGCGGGGGGCAGATAGCTGATACAGATTCAGATACGGATACGGATAGGCCGCATCCAGCATGGACACAGATGCAAACGAAATTCGAACAACGAACTACAAACTACACACATGTGGGAAAGTATCTCTAAGTATATGCCACAATTTATGGCTTCCTACACAGACACAACGTGGCCCCAAAAAAAGCAAATATGTATATGACAAGTCATAAATGCCTCAACCTCATGGACGCCGTTTACAGCAACAGAAACATCAGGAGGAACAGGCGCAGATACGCAGATACAGATACTCTTGTTGTTGCGGCGCGCCGTAAAAAGAAACAAGAAATCGACTGACACATCGCTCAATAAACATAAATTATAATTTATTTAACTTTTGCACTTTGTTTCATTTAATTTTCAATGCTCGTTTCCAATTCGAATGGGAATGGAAATGGGATTCATTTGTTTATTATTTTGTTTGCTTGGGTTGCGTCGGACTCATTCCATTCGGCGGAAATTCAATGGAGAACCCAGGGAATAGCATTTTCAGCTGGCTGGCTCATTAAAAGACGCGCCACGCACAACTATTTGAAATATTTTAATTATTTTCCCCGCACACATATGGCTGCCCGGCGGCAATAAGCGATTTCGTGGGCGTAGCAGGTTGTTCCGAATTATATTTTTAAGGCGATTTTAATTGCCCCGCCAGAGACCAATTGACGTCTGCTTTCAGGCTGTTTTTCAGGGGGCGGGGGACTCCGCGGCCCCGGATGATTGTGAAAAGCACTTCGCTGCAGTGTTGAGTTCGGCCCGCTTCGCCTGAATTATGAGCCAGGAAATCCACAGCATTTGAAACACGAGCCCCGTGAGTGCTGATAGTGTGGCACACATTCCCAGAGGGGGGGTGGAACAATGACAAATTCGTGAGCTGATATTTCACCCTAGAGAGAGGGGAATGCCTGGGACAAAGTCCCCTGATTGCGACCCCTGCCCCGCCCCTGTAAGCAAAACTCATCCGACTTTATTCAAGTTGCTCAAATTAATATTCAATTAATTTGCATTTTTATTGTGTTCGGTTCAGTTGTTGTTTGGGTTTTTCTTACGCATGCAGCCCAGTAGTATTTATAATTCCTTTATATCCGTAATATGCTACAAATTTATTCCGTTTCTACCTCTTTACATCGTTATGTATACGAAATAATTATACTTATGTATGTGTCGTTTTTTCGATCCCCTTGGGGTATAAATAATTTACATGACAATTTTTTGGCTTCCATCGGAACAGAAAGGGTTTCATACGAGCTAGTGGCCTCCTAAAAAATAGCATAATTAATGCAAACGATCTGCCAATTCGGTGTGCAAAAGAACTTTGTTAGTCATTGGCATACATAATTCAAAGTACGGTGCAGAATAATTACGAATAAAACTACTATCACATTGAAATACACATATGTATGTCTGATACATGCTCGGGAAACAATAATAATTGCTCATTAAATATCTACACACGCAAAGCGAGAATTGAAACAGTAGTTCTGGTGCGATCAGAATGCCTGAAAATTGTTCTCTAATTTAACGAACTCCGATTTAGCCTGACTGTTGAGAGGTTGCTTTTGCTTTTGGTTTTGTTAGAACAAATCGTGTCGGTTGCCTTGGCAGTTGCTTCTTAGCCTATCCTAAGCGTATATTTAGCAGCGTTGTGGAGAGCAACGGAAATGCGGAGAGGATTTCCAGTAAATTAAGAAGTATTTAAATGTTAATGTGTTCACAGCAGAATTGATAATAATTCGTAGTTACGTTCGTACATATATGTAGATATATATCTCTGGTTAGCACTTTTCACGCTCGATAAGTTCTGTTAATTCAGCGCCCAAATCGCTGGAAACTTTTGCATTTCGCTTTCGTAGTTATCCGATTTCTGTATTTGTATTCCGCATGCCCCCCTCCATATCGGATGGATTGCATATATATTTCCGTACATATTTATTTGCTGATGGCCTAGATAGTGGTTATGCTGCGGCACAGGCGTATTGGTAGGTATACTATATAAGATCGTCTATATCAATTTGTTTAGCTGGCTAATTTTCGCTTTATTTCGCTGGCTGATTTTGCTCTGTTGTAAGTCACAATACGGTTGGCTAATGCGATGTTAATGTGTACTTAAGTGTATTTAAATATAGGTGTATCTGTATTCCCGTGTGCCCGATGGATACACGCGCCGCCATCTCTCTGGGCCTGGGCCCGTTCGTGTCTTCGGCTGAGACCCAGTTTCGAGTGGAGTTTAATTACCCGGCCAGGCAGACACGTCCGAACCACATACACACTTCCTCCTCCAAACCACATCCCCTCCATATGTACATCGGTGTCTCTGGTCGGTGCCAGTACCCTCGCGTCCCCCCAAGACATTTGGCTTGCCATCTGACATATAATTTTAACTTGTTACATTGTGTTCGAGTTGCGTTTACCTAATAGTTTTCTTTATGTTTCGCTTTTCGTGCTGCGGATGTGGCGCATGGAAATAAATGCGATACAGTGCGGTTCAGAAGGATAAGGAATTCAAGGAGAAGAAGAAGGAGAAGAACTCTAAATAAAAACAGATTCCCTTGATTTAATAGGTAACAGCATTGGCAGGCCCAATAATAATTAAAGTGAGGTAAATATATTATATAAATCGATTTACTTGTTCGCTGTCATTGAGTTTATTACCATTTTTAAATAATGCACATCTTCCTTATGACCTTGGAACGCACTGTACACTAGTAAATGCTGCACTTAGGCAGCTGTAAGCGTTAATGCCTCTTAATTGTTTTTTGTAAGTGTACTTTTTTGTATTTTTAGATATTTTTGCGCCAGCTAACTAGTTTTACACGTTGTCATGTTTGTTTGTTGCTCAGCCAAGTCTAAAGTTTGTAGTTCAAGTTGGTTTTTTATGGGTTTTGTAGGCCTTTTGAAAGCTTTTGACCTTCCCTCTCTAATGTTACCTGTCTCTTTCCACGCTCTTGCCCAATTGAAAAGGCGGCTAAGTGATTTGGCTTTGGCTCAGCAATGACTTTGTTAACTACTTCTGGGCCAGCCAAAAGATTTCACAATTGCGCAAAGCCTGGCAGGGAGCGTTTGAGTTTTAGCAAGCTAAAAATATAAACGCCACCTATAATTAGGAATTAGAAATCAATGACAAATCGCCTTTGACATCATCTGTCTCGCTGACTCAGCGCAATCTACTAACTAAGCCGGGCCAAACGAAAAAAAAATACGAAATTCCCATTTGGCGAGCTTAATTATTTATAGTTTGCTAAGCTGTTTTTGGGCTTGGCTGCCCGAATATTGCTGTGTATAATTTCACATGTTTGGCTTATAATCTTCCGCAGAGAGAGTGGGGTCAATTAAGTGCCATTAATTTGCCTTTTTAATTAATAATTTATTTTTTAATTTATTTAAAGCCGCTGCCTTAATCCCGCGCCGTCTATCGCATTCCGCGCTGCGCACTCATGCATATAAATTATGCTAATTAGTTACAGCTACCGCATGACAATTTAATACATATACATATTTGCATTCATATTTATCTGATCTGTTATATTTTTTAATTAAAGCTTATTAAAACTGTCGCTCACTCCCAGCCTCCCCTCCCGTCCTATCGTTTGGCATAAATATTTATTTGCTTTTTTTATACGCACTTAATTTATGGCTCTTGGCAATCATCGCGGCCAAGAGGGAGGGCATAATAATTACCGAAAGCCTAGAAAATATTTAAATGATTTTGTTGTGGTTTTTTCTCTCCTCGTTTCTGCGTTGTTTAAATGTCTTTTTTTTGCCCGCTAAAAATGTTTTAATTATGTCAGAAATGATGTAGCGCGCTTGGCAGCAGATTGAAGTTGACCCAAAAAACGAAAAGAAAAAAAACTAGCAAAGCGAAGAGCAGAAAAATGAAATGATGACGACAAAACCGGTTGCCTAGGTCTGAAATCGGAGTCCGGGGTCCCCGGAGTATCCGATGTCTGGAGTCTGGGAGTGGAGTTGCCTCCGCCTCGTAAATATCGGCTTTATGACCAGCCTCAATGCGAGTATCCTCCGCGTTTCTCCCCCTTTTGTGGCTGCCACTTAGCCCCCCGCCTGCCACGCCCACCGGCCGCCCCCGCAGACAATGTTTGGTTAGACAGCTTCCGACGTTGTGTTTTATTTTTACTTTTTTGCCCCGTATTTTTTTGTATTTTTTGTTTGGCGCTTGACAACTGCCGACGCCGTTTCCACTTAGTTTTGGGTTACTCTTTTTATATTCGCGGCGCGGACTTGGCTTAATGCGCTTTACGTCATTTCATTTCGAACAATTTTCGTTACTCGGGGCTTGAATTTAAAAATAACTGACTCCTGCACTGGGTGCTTCTGTTATTCGGTGCCTTTTATTTGCATGTTTTCCCTGCGCCTCGGTTTTTGTTTCACTTGGTTTTTGGTTTGCTTTTGCCGGGCCATTATTGGGTTTATTTATCTGTTGATGACTTTTAAATGGCAGCTGCTCTCCGATTGACGGCAGCAAAAAAAACAGAAACGTCTAAATAAAGTCAATTAGAGGAGAAAAAACCTTTTAGTTGACCTATCCCGCTCTATAAGGCCTCCCATTCAGCACTGACTGAACGCAAGGCAAAGCGATTAATCGAATATGGCCATTGGAACCTGCATCCGACGGATACAAATCGCTTTGAGGCTCGGTTGGGAGTGCTATTTTCCCTTTTTATTAGAACTCTAGCGAGTTTTAGCTTTTTTAAGCTTAAAAAAGCGAAGCATTAAAGGTTTCCGGTATAAATAAATATTAGTGCCAGAAAAGTTGTGATATATTAACTTTTAGCAGTTGAAAAGTTCTAATAGAATAATAATAGATAATTTATATTAAGTAAAAACCATTTAAGTATTATTTTTACTGATAAGCTGATGTTGATGTTGTTTGTATTAATTAATTTATATACCTATAAATATTTTCCCAACCTAACCTTAGATAGAAAGCTGCTTATGCTTAGCATTGGAAACTTATCAGTGATGAAATGAGATTTCCCCATCGTTCAGTGATTTAGACCCTTGAGGTTTCCTACCTATTTACTTCTTCCTGTCTGATCTCGGAAAATAAAAAACCCACTACTAATTTGCAGTTTGTTTTGAGTAACAAACACTGGGCGCCTTGAATGAAATCGTAAACAGCGAATGCCCAATGATAAGCGCTCAATTAAAATCCCTCAGCCCCGGCACTCGATGCCATTTCCCCTTCCTGCCTGAGTGATAAAGCCCCCAAAATATGGTTGTAATCTCTCCCAACGGCCCCAAACTAGCCACTTGATCACTGAGCTCATTTTGGGGTCGGGGCGGAAAATGTCAAATAACAAATAAGCGAAAGCACTCAAGTACGGCACTCGGACGGACGACTGGACATTATCACCGGGGCCCACACATGGCACCATAATCGAATCTGATGTGAGTGCGAATATGTGAGTATGCGAATCCAAAGTGCAGCCTCTATTCAGCTTAGTAATGCCAGACGAGACGAGACGAGCCGAGACGAGTCGAGACGAGCAGCACCTGCCCATCGGGCAGCGGGGCGTATGAGTGACGACAATGGCGATGACCTCGCATTCGAAATGGATTGATGGCTGTGGGGGCTGCGACGGGGGGGCAAAGGCTGGGAGGGGGCATGCAAATGGCCCCAGCAGCTGATAGTTGATTGCTCAAACGAAATGAAAACAAACAACCGACGCTGTCAGCTGGAGCGATCTGTAGTATATTTTAATTACACTTGTGTGAACGCCGCCGCTGCCGTCGCCGGCAATTGAAATATATTTTTCCGTCCTCTAATCTACGACCAATTTAATATGAATTGAATAAATGAATAGATGGCAATCGTTTCTTAAAGCGCCGGATGGGATGGTGGGGAGAAATCAAGGGAAAATACGGCGGCACCTGGCCTCGATTTGGGGTTCAGCGAGATCTTTGCCTGACTATATTTTACAATCAACAATCGATATTATTTGAAGAGAGCCTAAGAACCAATTGGAGAAAACGTTTATAGCAATATTAAATAATTCATAATTCGTAAGGTGTACCTTTACTCTTATTTCCTCTATTAAAAAGTTATAAGAGCGAGAAAAAATCATATAAAATATAGAAAGAACAACATAAATTTCCCCAAATGAACGCACATACATATAAAACATTCATATAAAACACACTATGACATGAAGAATGCATTGATTTTTTGTTGGCTATTTTCCAGACATTTTCCAGACGTCAACGCTGGCCTCGACCAGTTCCTGCCTATGGCTGCATTTTGCACCAGCCTCTCGTCTCTCCTTTTCGGATCTTCAGTGGAGACAAGTCAACTTGGACGTGGACTCGGACTCGTTTGGATTTGGGGCAGCCTAAAGCGGTTCAGTCTGTTTCGCGGATGAGTCAGTTTCTGGTCACCAGCGGATGTCGCTCGGCTCAGGTCCAAAAACAGTTTTTTGCCTTAATTAATTCGCTGATTGCCACACCGGCAATCCTCAGCGGGCTTCCCTTGCCTATGCATACATTAATCAGCTATTTACTTCCTGGAATCGCAACTCCCATGGAACCGAACCGTCTCCAATCGCTTCGGCGTGCAATCAATAATGGAAAATACACATTTCCCCGAGGGACCTTGAGGCCGAAGCCAAAACAATTTCTGCCGATAAAAATCTGCCACTTCCTGTCAGCTCAGACTTTAGCTTTAAACCATTAGACTTTTCCGTGGGTTCGCCTCCAAACAAAGCATTATGTGAGGTCGTAAACAGTAGTATACCGGGGGAAAATCGGGGGAATACAACCCGAAGCCATGGACACAAAAACAAATGAATTATACTGTTTGAATATATGAGAATGGCTATATAGTGGTCGCTGGAAAATGAGTATGACAAGGTCTTAAAATTCTTCTGAAACAAGGGGAAACGCAATGAAAACTGGCTTTAGGCTTTATGTCTTTATGAGGAATACAAAAATAAAAAAAAGTGACTAAACTTTTCCAAAATCTATGATTTCTGGTTAATGTTAAGTTAGCTTCCAAAAACAAAGCAATTAAAATTGTATTTAAGTAACAAGACCCCAAGAAGACCTCTCTTCAGTGCTCACTGTTTGTACTTGTGATTTATAACAATAGCTTTACCAACGTGTAATTGAAGCCTAAATTGCTAAGCGTGTTAAAATCCAAGAAAAAAATAAATACCTTAAAATTTGTTAAAAGAATAACGTAATATTAGTAAACTGCAATCATGGTCAGAAAATCGACCCAATCCATTTTCGAAATTTGTTTCCTGCGAAAAGGTTTCGCCTTAGGCAGGGACCACTGTACGCTGACGTTTCTTCAACCCCAAAAACGGAGGTCTTCCATCAATGACATTAATCAATCACAGCTCACCGCAGCGCGCAGGGCAGGGGGAAGAAAGCGAAGCGAAATGATGGGGCAAAGCAAAGCTGAAAATCAAATTAAGGCGGACAAGAGGAGAGGCCAAAGGCAGGCCACAAGGAAGGAAGGTGTGAAGAGTAATCCACGAGAGCCGACGGCAGGGGCAACGGGAACTCTTCCCCGCTGCAGCACACATGCAATGTACATACGTTAGTCACTTGAACTACACACTCTTTCTGGCTTGAATTGAAAACACAATTTACTTAATTTTTTGCATATCTCGCTTCAAATTACGTTGCATAATTTTGAATAATTTTTATTCGTATTTTTTGTGTTGCTTTACGCTTTTTTCTGTTCTCTCTCTATTCATCCGTCCGTCTGTCCGTCTTATTCATTCGGTAATGGTTTGCTGCTTTTCATATTTTCGTATTCTTTCAGTAAATGGTTTGTTATAACATTTTCTTTGATTTTTAATTAAATATGCGTATGTGTAGTTTTTAGCAATTGGTTGGTTTGGTTGTTGGATGTTCTTGTTGCCGTTGTTTGTGGTTGGTTTACACAGAGCGGTTGTTGTTGCTGGTTGGTTGTTTAATTTAAATTAAATTAATTACTAAAATTATTTTATAACAAATATCACTACAATAGTTTGCATTTTTTTGTTGTTTCTTTTTGTATCGTTTATCAATTACTACCATTACATAAAAAAGAAAAAGATCGCTCGTTTTCCTCTTTCCTCATTTCTCTCGCCTTCGCGCCTTCCGACAACAATTTTCATAGCAGCTAAACAGTTAATTTTCCATCGCCTAATATGTCGTTAGAGTTAATTAGTTTTTGATTCTAAAAGCTTTGAGGGGGCGGTGTGTATATATAGTAATGCTTGGGGAGGATCTATTGGTTATTCCTTGAGGCGGCTATTTCATCGACGCGTACTTGGTAGGCGTCTGTGTCTCATGTTGCCAGTTGCTGCTGCTGCTGCTGCTCCTGTTGCCGTTGTCCTTGCTGCTGCTGCTTCTGCTGCTGCTGCTGCTGCTGCATCACACGTTGTAGCAGGAGATCTGCGGCAGGTGCTGGAATGTGGGCGTGGCCGCCACCGCGGTGGCCGCCGAGCTGAACGGGACGAAGGTCGTCTGACCGGCGGCAGCAGCCGCGGCTGCCAGGTTGAGCGAGGCGGCCGCCGCATACGGATGCATTCGCTGGGAACGCAGGTACTGCCGGTACTTGCCGCTCAGCTTGTCCGTGGCCGTGGCTACCGCTCCGGGTATCGCCACCGTTCCCGATGCCGTTCCCGCCACCGTGGCTCCCGTGCCCGCCGCCGTCGCCGCCGCTCCGCCTGTGGCCGCTCCCGTGGTGGGCGTGGCCGAGTAGAGGCGCATGGGATTGGTGTCAGGGCCGGCCTGATAATTACTAGGAACTGTGGCCATCGGCGACCGGTCCATCAGCATGGACGTCGCATCCCAGGGCGGCGGGGGTAGGCATTGTTGCTGCTGCTGCTGCTGTGGCACTTGCGACTGCTGATGCTGCTGCACTTGCGACTGCTGCTGCAGCTTTCCTGAGGCGGCCGCCGTCTGTCCATAGTTGCTGCCGGAGATCATGGCGTCCCGCTTGCCGCCGCCACCGCTGCCCTTGGCCGCATAGTGGCTGTGACTGTGACTGTGCGGGTGCAGCATGTGGTGGGGCGTGAGGGCGGTGCGGGCTGCCAAGGCTGCCGCCAGCTGATCCCACTGGCCGGCAGCCGCGGCGGCAATGGAGGCTTGGGCCTGGGCTTGTACCGCCGCTGCCGCCGCCGCCGAGTTGGCTGCGTGGCTCTGACTTTGGCTTTGTCGTTGGCTTTGGTTGCTGCTGGCACGTTGCTGCTGCTGCTGCTGCTGCTGTTGCTGCTGCTGGTGTTGCTGCTGCTGCCGCCGCACGTGCTCCAGACTAGACTGCTGCTGGGGATAGTGAGCTTGCTGCGACATCTGGGACATTTGCTGGTGCTGCTGCCGCAGCTGTTGCTGCTGCTGCTGGTAGCGCTGCGCCTGCTGTTGCTGCTGGTGCTGCTGCTGCTGCTGGGCGGTGGAAGCCGCCGCGCGAGCTCCCCGCCTGGCCGCGCTGCTGCTGGGCGCTGTGGCCACCGCCGCACCGCTGCCGCTGCCGCCCAAGGCCGCTCCACTGCTCAGCGAGCTGGAGCTGATGGACCGCGCCGTGGCATGCATGTTGTTCACGAACGGACTGCGGCGCTGCGACTCCATCTTGCGGAAGTAGCACGGATGGATCATCAGCAGCGGCTCCACGCGCTGTCCTGCCGGCGGCTTGGGCTGGTTGGGCAGCTCGTACTCCACGCTGCAGTCCACGTGCAGCGGGATGCTGTAGTCCTTTTGCTCGGAAGCGGCAGGCGCAGCATTTCCGCCGCTGCCATTGCTGTTGTTGCTGGCGGACTGTTGCTGTTGTTGTCTGTTGCTGGCAACGGCGGCGGCGACCTGCGTTTGGGCCGCCGCCGCATGGCTGTGACGATGATGGGCAGCCACGGCGGCGTGGTACATGTGTTGCTGCTGCTGCTGCTGGTGATGGTGCTGCTGCTGCTGCTGCGCCTGGCTGTGTTGTTGCTGCTGTTGCTGCTGCTGCTGCTGGAGGGCAGACAGAGCCGACATGCCGTGCGACAAGGACGACATGTCGTAGTTGGCGTAACAGGCGGCCATCGTCATTGCTCCTGCTCCCGCGGTTTCTTAGCTTTTCTCGAGTCGAGTTCGAGGTTTGGTAACACAGAATTCGCTTTGGGTAGCTTTTCGCTTTTACTTTGTTGCTTTAGAATTTTTGCATTTTATCTGGCTTTTTCTTGCTTTCGCACTTTCGAAAAAATTCACTTTTTAGTGGTTGTTTTTATTTTTTTGTTATTTGATTTGATTGGCACTGGTAATCCAAAAAGAGCGGCTAACGGTAAATTTGCTGCTGCAGGTAATCCGTGAGTGTTGTATTTGTTGTTACTTTTTGTTTTGCGTTTTGGAGGAACCTTAATCCATATATTTACGTTTTGTTTTTGCTTTGGAATTCGCTTTTTAACCCGTATAATATTTAGCTGCTGTTCGCGTGTTTAACTTTGTTTCGGTTATAGATGTGTTTGTATATATTTAATTATTTAGCGTTTTAATCAGTCTTTGTTTTTGTTTTACATAAATGCAGCGAACAGTTAGAGCTGCGTTCGTGTGTGTGAGTGTGGGAGTGTGTGAGAGTGAACAATCCACGTGTGTTTTCAGTCTTTTTCGCCCGTTTTTCGCTGGCTGGTTAACAGTTGATTTGCTCGCCGACCTGTCTTTTATTCGGTTCTAGCAGCTCCGCTTTCTACGTCTGATCCGCACAAGAGCCGAGTTCTTTCTCTCCGTCCGCGATGACCAGATGCAGTTAGTGTGTAATTTCTAGCTTGAGTGCAGCATATTCGCGGACCGCTCGGTTCGAAGTTCAAATTTTTTCCGACTCCAGATGACCGAACGCGTTGAATGTTGAATAGCGAATGAATACCACGACCTGAAACGTGAAATTGAATCCAAACTGCGCGGGCTATTGAGGCTGCCACTCTAGCTATTTTCCCGTTAGATCTGGCTATTTTCAGATGCGGGAAAAAATTTAAAATAAATTAAAATATAATATTTTAAAGGATGTATTTGGCTATTTTCCTCTTTTTATTTAAATTGCCATTATTGCTAAATTTTTATCTTTATTTTCGAACTATCGTCAAAAAGCCACCCAGGCGGATGAGCGATGTAGCCTGCGTGACGTCACGATCAAAGCAAAATACAAAAACATGTCCTATGAGTGCGAGTGAGAGGCAGATATTCCTATTACTTCACGCTGTTATCCTTATTCACCTAATTCTGCTAAGAAATTCATGAGCAAAGCCCTGTTAAATTTCCCATATAAAATTCTTTTAAAAACTCTGTTAAGAATTCATGAGCAAAGCCCTGTTAAATTTCCCATATAAAATCCTGCTAATAACCTCTGTTAAGAATTCATGGGCAAAGCCCTTTTAATATTTCCCCAAATTCATTAGTCACATCTCAGACATGGTAAATTCGTGTTCTTAGCTATTTCTGGCTTTTTTCAGCAAAAGTGCCAACACAATGGAATCCACAAAGTCCACAGTGCTCTCTTGCTCTCTTAATTCTCTTAAAGCCGCCCTTCTGCCGAATCTTACCTGCTGTTCCGCACAGCTGATGTTCCATGAGAGCCGAACGCCAATTGCATTCAATGCCAGCATATTCAGCCATATTACTACACGGCGGCCATCTTTACAACCGCAGAAGAGCGAGCGAGAGTGAGAGACAGCAAGAGATAGAGAGAGAGCGAGACAATGAGCGCGCATTATTTTGTAATACGATTTTTCCCGTTTTCAGCTGAGCGTGTTAAGTGCTGCCCTGCTTTAATTTTTTACGGCAAACTCTTTTTTTGGGAGCAGCTTTATGGGGCCGTAAAAGCAGATGGGGCCTAAAGGGGTTAACGCGGCTGAGAGCTAATTGAGTTGCACTAAAAACGCTATATAAAAATAAATCTATCAGCGGAACCTTCCTTCGGGCGGGTCTCTAAACAAAATCAACACCCTTTTAATAGCCAAGCAGATTTTGGAACATTTTGGAATTGCTAGCTCTGCGCTTGTTAACCAATAAAATAGTTTCAATTAAACTTAAGTTTCAAATTAAACTCCCTGTCCTATAAAACGATAACCAATTGTGAAACATCAGTTAAAATTGTATTCTATATTATAAACACCATTATTTCATTAAGAACAAATACATACCTAGATAACACGTAAAACACTATTTTTTGTTTAAATTGATGAATAAACGATTTTAATTTTAAGTACTTATTATTCTGATTGCAGAATTGCCATAATAACAATTGATCGGTTTAGGAAACATCTTATTTTTAAAGGAACCGCATAAAATCATAAAAGGCCCCACCTAAGAACACACCTATTTCTAAATATGCGTCAGTAAAACCTCCCAACAGATCCCCAAAAATCCCGAAAAACACCTCCCCATAGTCTTGGAGTGCAAAATCCAAAACTGCGCACTGAGAGGCTCTTCTGCAGCCAAAAAAAAATCACAAAAATGAAAATATAACACAAAAACTCAAACACAGCAATATTAAACTAAAGCATTGCAGACATTTCTGCACTAAAAACTTGGAATTTAAGTCGGGGAGAGAGTACTATCTCTCTGGCGCCCTCTCGCTCGCACACACGCCCAAGGAGCGACGTAGACAGAGAGCGAGAGAGGCAGACAGAATTACACACATTGTAATAAATAAGGAAGGTCGTTGCCATAGCAGCAGCCGTTGGCGTCGTTTTTTCCCCACTTATTGTTGTTGGCTCTCTCCATTCAGCGCTTTCCAACTTGCTCTCTCACTGCTCGGGGCCTTATTCAGCGGCTGCTGATAACGAATCAGCTGTTTCGTCGTTTGGGGAGGTGTGTCCGTATGTGTGTGTGGGTGAGTGACGACGACTGTCTGGCTGCTCTCTTCCAAAAGTTGTTTTTGTGTTTTTCCTAACCCCACCCCACCCTCCATATGTTTGCTCGAAATTGCTGTTGTTGCTACCTGTTAAATTGTTGCTGCAGCCGCTCTTGGGCGTGTTATTGATGTTATATCTTTTATACCCTTGCAATGTATTAATTAAGTCAGAAGCTTGCAACTTAGTGAAGGAGACATTTTCGACCCTATATAGTATACATATATATACATATATATGTGTGTATATATTCTTGATCAGCATCAACAGCCGAGTTGATCTCTCCGTCTGTCTGTCCGCTTCTCCCTCAGTTTGAAGCTATCTGAATTAAATTTTGCAAATAGTCTTCTGTATGCTCTGAATAGTATATATCGGAACGAGCCGGATCGGACCACTATATCATATAGCTGCCATAGGAAAAGTGGGAAATTATAGCTTAGCTAGTTTTCAAATTATTTATTGTAGAATTTCGGTTTTAATTTTATCAAGATCAGACTACTATATCATAAAGTTGCCATGGAAACGGAATTGGATTACATTATAATGATCCAATTGTATACTGCAAGTTAAGCCATTTTTAACATCCGTTGCTAAATGAAAGGCTCAGACTGTATATCAAGGCATAGCCGATGCCCTTCATCAGAACCTGATTGATTTTATTATTGGATATTGTTTAAAATATCTATTAAAATTATACAAAATAAAATAAGACTTTCCTGTTCAGCAAATTGAAAATATTTTAGAATTTTTTACGACTTGCTTTGATATTCGTGCTATATTTTTGGGTTTGAATGATTTTCTGCCCAATCGTAATGCTACTGTGTTGTTGCAGTTGTTTTTGGTCATTTTACCACTATTTTTGCAGCTTAGTTCGTTGCTCTGTTGCTTTTGTTGCTGTCGCTGCTTGCGTGCCTAATGACGAGGCCGCATTACAGTTTGATTACTGGGCCGCCAATTTGGAAATTTCCAAACTGCTCGAATTAGAGAAACAGTCGCTCTGCTCTGCTCATGGGCCCATGGCCCAAACCAACTACAGCAACAGGAAAAAAGGTGAAGAACAAAAACGAGGCAAAAGGAAATTGGCCAAGAGCTGGCACCAACCAACAACAATGAGTAATCTGGCTAGTAATTGTCCAGGAAATTTTGCGAAATTAGGAATTCGAGACAGATAAAGTTTTTCTCAAGTGCAATTGACTTAATTGCAACATGAAATGAGTATATCGCACAAAGTTGGTGAAGTTGTATTTTATTTTTCTTGTAAACTAAAAAGCGGATCTTATTTATAGATTTTGTTAATAATAACAATAATGAAAAACTTGTTAACTGATAAACTTACACCCAAACGAAATTCCCCACAAGCTCTATGACATCCCGGATCCTAACAACTAATCTAGAATTCTTTCTGGGACTGTTTCACACTGCTATATTATATTTCGGAAGGAGTGATGTCTATAATTTGGTAAAATTTCCATTTAAATGCAGTTCCCCAATCGCTGCCTTGTCCCCTGGGCCTGTTCTGGGATCTGCAGTTTTCGGATCCCGGGCATTCACTCATTAAATCGATCCAGCCCACATTTCCTGTTCCTCTAATCTCTGTCATCGTTTCGTTTTTTCCTTTTTGTGTTTATCCTCCTTTGTGTTTTGTTGCGCTGGGCTTCTTTCTCCGCGCGCCTTTCCCTTCCTTGCTGGCATATCGAATTCATAACTCGCCGACTGCCTTTCTCTTGTTCGAGTCACAGTCCTTGCAGGCTGTTCTCCTCTTCTGCGGTACAGTGAAGCTCGGCGGAAACCTGTTTGCATTATTAAGTAACCGCTGTGCCCGGGGCAGCCGGTTGCTCTGCATGGCTTCTTCGGCATGTTTTTCTCCTCAAGAAGATTTTTATGCTGCCTTCACTTCTATTCCCCGGTGTCAGCACGAAACTTTCGTTTTTTATACCCGCTACTCCATGGGATTTGCGGGTATATTGAAACTTAGGAGTACCTTGTTTTCAATCTTGAGGCTTTGTTATAGATAATTTAAGCAGGAAAAGTAGGGAAAACATATATGAGATAGTGAACAAATCTTTCATTTGCAAAGAGCAGATATCTAATCATGGAAGGAAGGAGTATAATAAGCAGGAGTGCCCATAGAGATCAGAGCATACAAGAGAAGGTTTGGTCGTTACTAAAATAATAAAATAATAATATATATAAGCCCTAGAATATAACCATAACATTTTTTAGAAGGGTAATATTAGCTATTGAAGAAAGATACACC
Source organism: Drosophila tsacasi (assembly GCA_018904565.1). NCBI lineage: Eukaryota > Metazoa > Arthropoda > Insecta > Diptera > Drosophilidae > Drosophila > Drosophila tsacasi. The sequence goes on from JAEIHY010019551.1 coordinate 71,973, forward strand.
CCATGCACTATTATAGGGTATCTCTCCATCGAGAGCATCTCTCTGAGTGGTCTCTCCGTGTGTCCCCTCTCGCTCCGCTGCAGTTTGGCTTGTCTGTTTGTCTGGGCCGCTTGTTAATTCGAAATAAAAACAGGAAAATTTACTTTACAATCTGTGCTAAAATCGTAAATTTTTAGCCCGGCTCAGGGGAGCGGCTGTTCTTGTTGCCGCTGCCGTCTCGGTATAAGAGGCAGCCCCGGCCACGTCCAGTTGCACAGGTAAGAGGACAAGGCGAGGCGAGGTAAGCTAATCCGCTTGGCCATGACAACGATGACTATTTGTTCTGGGCTCTCGGATCTCCATCTCCTGCCGCTCCGTTCTGTTTGCGGTTCCACGTATTCTCGCACTCTGGCGTTCTCGGGCCGTGCCTAGTTGTTATCTCTTCTTATTTAATTTTTGGCTGCCATTGTCGGAGTCGCTGTTTCCTCCGCCGCTGTCGCCGTCTAATCTCCCCGGCAATATCATCACGAACCATGGCTCAACGGAGTCCGACTCGGACTGCGACTCCCGGCTTCCCAGTGTGCGAGCCAGGCCGTTGATTGATGCGTTTCCCATTCGGAATTTATGCCATGGACCATTTTGGGCAAGCGCTAAGCAATTCATTTTTTTCCAGCGCACCAGTCCTTGCTTTGAGTCAGTCGCAGTCCCCTTAGTCCGCGGCTTAGGGTTGCCAGCTTGGCCACTTTCCCGTCAAACGCGGCTGGGTTTTATGGGCAGGAATATGGGTTTTTTATTCAAATTACTGACAAACGCATAAGGAATATAATTTCGCAAATATGAAAGGAATGCCAATATTTATGGGATTGAAGAAAACCCATTTGAAAGATTTTATATATTTGATTATTTAATCTATTGCTTCTTTTAGGTTACATTAGATCTTTAATTCAATTGGTTTTGTCTTGTAGCTCTGTTTTAATTTTCTAAAACACATATTTCAGTTAAGAAATAGTACTAAGCCAGTAAGCTTCTATTAAATAAATTAAGCAGCATTAAGATACTTTTTACTCAAATACTCTGATACTCTGTTATCTCTGTTATAAATATATCCAAAGAATGAGTAAAGTAACGTACATATATAATATAGTTTCCAATAAATATTTAAGAAACAATCTACTTATTTTCTTTTCCTTCTCTTCAAGAACCTTATAACAGTTTCTAGCCAGATTTAAGACCTGCCGTTGGCATCCCTTCTTCTCGTTGCCTGATTTATAGGATTTTTCATAGATCACAGTGGGCATCACTGATCGCTTCCCTCCAGCTGCAATCAGCGGCTTGATCGAAGCGTGCGATACTCCGCCGGCAACAGCAACATCTACAACGGCAACATCGGGAGCGTCTTGGGTTGCAGGCACGTTGCCAATGGACGGCGGACAGCGGACAGCGGGAAGGAGCTGGACGGTGTGCACGTCGAGTGAATCTAAATTGCTAAATACCTTTTTATGGTTACTGGCAGTCGCAGGCTCCACTGTACCGCCTGCCTCGGCTACATCGGCGGAACTTCAATTTAACATTTTAAAAATGTATCTTTGTATCGCTGCTTGCTGCTTGCTGCTCGCTGCTCGCTGGCTTTCGCAGAAGCGATCCATAGTTGCTTCATAATGTATTGTATACATTTTGATTTTCCCTGAATCCGAACTGGCCTCCTGCCCCTCCTCCGATCATTCCCGTGATTCATCATGGAGCTGTTGCCGTTCCGTTGCCGCTTTTGGTAGTCGCTCCTTTGGCATGTTTTTAATAGCCCTTCGGGAATTATTCATTTCCATTGTCTCGCTCCCGACCAATTTCGATTGCCATCGAGTTATAAACAATTTCAATTATTTTTCCCGTCTCCTTTTCCGCCGTACAGAATTATGCAACTAATTGTCAGGAATTCGGGGCATTTGGCTCCCAAAAAGATGCGTTCTCCTTTCCCGTCGTCATCGGTTGTCTGTCAGCTGGCAAATGCATAATTAACTTGACCTTCATTCAGATGGTGGTGGATGGTGGCCAGGAGCCAGCACACACATATTCGGAAAGGGGGTTGGCCCAAGGGGTAGAGAAATTGCAGTTGTACGACTCGGAATTTTTATTATATCTTTCTTGTTTCCCGACAGAAGGAGGAGCTCCTCTATTCTCTACTTCCCAACTTCTCGGGTTCCCCGTTTACTTTTCATCTTATGCTTTTTATTGGAAATGCTATTAAACGGATTCCGCTGAAAATATTTTCAGAGAACTGCGATACCGGAATGTCGTTCAAGTTTTGAGTCCCAAAAAGACAGCACAATACAAGCAAGCAATAATACAGGGGAAAAGCCAAAGGAGCACTGCCAACCACTCTGACAAGCAATTATAGTTATGTTTCGCTGTATTTCAGGAATTCCATACATAAATATCATACATTTGATCGACTCGCTTTTTTTGGGACCCAAAATGATCCTCAAATTTGTCTGCGGACCAATAATTGTAGATCGTAATCACAGATCAGAGCGATAAAGGGAGTCTCTAACGGCTTCGTTAATGGGTTTCTTTTGGGAAGTCTGTTATGGTCCGGGGAGCGGTTTCTGGTAATGTGCTTTGGATGATGATCGATCTGAACAGATGAAAAAGGTGACTCACTGAAGTCTGCATAAGAAATTATCTCTTATTTATGGATACTATCGGCTGCCTATTTCATTTGTTTGCAATCAATAAACAATTACCATGATCGTAACACAGAACTTAAATTTAAATCAAATTTACGAAGTCTTAAAGATTGAGCATGACTATTGATCTGTGTTAATAGAATCTTTAGTTTATATATTATTATCTCTGCTATAGCAGCGCTCACAAACTTCTGACTTGTGCGCTTCTCATTATTTCCTAATTTAGGCGCGCCTTCAGGCATCGACTCCAAATAAATTCTCGCTGCGAATGAGCCTCAATTGTTTATGCTGGTCGTGATAAGACCGCTATGCCCATTAATCCTAGCCACTCCCCAAAGAGACGAAGTGCACGCACCGCAAATCCCCGCAGATCCCCTCGCGAACTCGGAGCCCAGAGCGCCGCTCCCCCGTGAGTTAGGGGCCACTTGCAGCGCATATATTTAAAATAATTCCCAAATAATAACAGATCCTCTCGAAATGCTCCCCAGCCAGCACTCGACGGCACTCACATAATCTTGCCAGCATTTTACAACAATTACGATATTCTATAAAGCGAGGCGATAAAAAAACGCTGGAAAAGGGAGAGGAAAAAGGCACTTGGAAATGCCGGCGGCGGCAAATTGCGAGAAAAGCTACAAAAGTATATATCAGACTTGCCGTATAAGGGCACTTACGGATCCAATTAGCAAACAATTTATATGCACTTTGTTTGAGGTGCACTCTTGCTTTGTTGGAAAAACCACGAGGGCCCGGGTCTGGATAAGCTATAAAATTTATATGGCAGGTGAGGGCAGAGTTTACGCTCTAAATTCTAAATTAAATGTCTGTTATTTTGCGGTCCGAACTCAGGCTTTACTAAATAAAATTATCTTACAAATGATTTTAAAAATACTTTTTTCACAGCTTCGAATACATCTGCTTTAATTTTTGGACCAGTTTTTATCCTAAAGCGGATTAAAAAGGAATATTTGTTTAATTCTTTAGCAGAATGCTGAAGTGTGACATGGGACATCGGACAGATGGCTGAGTTGAGTTTCATCCAGTTAACACACATTTCAGAACCGGTAGAAAATCCTTATTGATTCTGCATTAAAACTGGTCAAGCGTTTGTCCGAAATTGGGATTTAAATTGTTTGAAAATTGAGCTAAAAAGGGTTGAAAAATCCTCAAGGCTTTTAAGATATTCACAAAAGTGTGAAAAAGAACGAACTACACATTTTCGTCAAACTTAATGAAAATGGAATTATAATGTGTTCAGCAAAACAGGCTTACTTATTTCTAGACTGTATAACTATTTTTTACTTTTTATTTGTTGCCAAGTCCAGCGAAAGTTCGTTTTAGAAATTTATTTGATTTGGAAATGGAACTCGTGTCAAACTCGTTTATTTTTAAACAATTGTTTATTGCTACAAAAAATAAATTCATCTCAAGCGAGAATCATAAAATAACTATAGATTAATTTGAGGTACCGCCGCATGTTCATTGTTCTGCTTTCGTTTGATCACTAATTTGAATATAAGACGCCCTAATCCACTATGAACCGCTTCCCTGGGCTCCTTTCAGCGGAAACCTGGTATATTTATGTTTTTTTCGGAGGTTTACGACTTCCCTTCGAGTAGCGGATGGTATAGCCAGCAAGGAAACAACAAAAAGGGTAAAGGGATGACTGTCATAACTTAATTACTGAGTGATATGTGCTGTTTATCTACGCAGTTGCTATATGAGAGTTTATTTCAAAAACTTCAATCATAAAAGTAACTAATATGAAGGTGTTCGTTTACTGTCTTTAAAAATAATCAATATTCGTGGTGTGCAGCCTCTAAGATGAACTGACAAGTTACATGAGCTGATTAAGACAGCTTAAGCTATTCCAGGGCATTCCTTGAGTCATATATTGTCTGACCGGGTAGTGGTGTTAGCTTTCATGGCATCATTTCCAATTCATCCTTCTCTGCAGTCCCGATTTTTGCTCCGCTCCTTGTCCCTCCCCAAGGGCGTCACATTTTCGAGACATTTAATACGCTCCGGGGCTCACATTTTCCCGGGTGAGCTGCACTTAACCATTTTGATTGCAGTTTCAAATTGCAGTTATTAACGGCAGGGGAGCGGAAGCGAAGAAAGAGGGTGATGGGGGCAATGACAGTGGCAGCGGCAGCGGCAGGGGCAGGTAGTACTGTCACTCAGGTTGACATATGGGGGTTGCTGCTGCTGCCACTGAGCCCTCGTGTTACACATTCATGTTTAGTTGCCTCTGATGCGGGCGCAATATATTTAAACAAATTGTTTTCGTTCTTGCTTTGTCGTTGCTACTCGGGATCTCGTTATAAGGGTCGCACCTGCCCAGGGGAAAAGCTCAATGGCTGCACTTGGAAAAAGTATTACAGGGACAGTCTGTAAGTCATGGCTTATTTGTGTAAAATAAAAAAGGATATAAAGAGATACAAAAAAAAAATAAACTTCTAAGCCTTAAAATACATAATTTACGATTAAAAATTATTATTAATTCGTCTGATATCTAGTTTAATTTTTAATCTAACGAATATTCCAATGATATTTAAGTACCTTTATTGAAAAATAAAGCATTGATAAGATCATATATTATAGCAGTACAGAGCTTTCCAGTAATTGCTACGAATTTTAAATCAAAGTTAAAGTGGAACACCAAATTTTTATCCAAGTATACTTTTTATTTCCAGTGAACTCCCAACAAAAAACACACAGAGCTCGCTGTGCAGATGGTGCGCTCGTTTGGCCAAAGTATCCAAGGGATTAAGCCTGTGCATGAAATGTATCTGGCAGCGCCTGCGTTTTGCCTGGCACGCTATAATTTAGCATAAATTGTCCATGCTGTCGAGATTAATGTATCTAATGACCTGATTTGCTGATTTACAGTAATTTCCAGCTTATGGCGCGCCGGAGAATTGCCAGCGCACACACACACACACTCCCGGCATACACATGTCTGGTTGTGGCCTCTACCTGCAGATACTCGAATTTATTTTGTTTGCCGGGCGCTTTCCAGGAAGTGTGCGGCAGATACACGAAAGATACGCTCCGATTCGCCTGTCCCGCATCCGTATCTGAACCCGAGCCTGAGATGCCAAATCCACGAATCCGTGGCATATGTACAAGTATCTGCAGCCCGTCCCCAGCTCCGGCACCTCCTGCGGAAATGAATCTGCGGCCATTAATCATGCTTCCAATAGTAGTTTTTCTAGCCGGTTCCTCGGACGACCTGGCACCACATCTTCAGGGCTCCCTGGTCTGATGACGGGTTAGCCAAAGGGATCGAGCACCATGTCCAGGTCTCTGGGTCTGTGTGCGCCCCTTGGAAAAATTAGATTTTCATATTGGAGTGTTGCTTACCCAGATTCAGTGTGGGTTTGCCTCTAGCCCAAGATAGGTAAGCAGTTGGGATTAAAAGAAGAAGCAAGGTGATTAAGAGATTACCCAATCACGGGTTTTTGAGTCAAAAATAGTTTTTTTAATATTGGAAAACAACTGAGGGCCTTCCTTGTAATAATATTAGATTCAAATGGAGCTAAAAAAACCATATCAGTAAGCTGCTTCAATATTAAAATGTATTGTAGGGATTAGGATATCGCAAAATCGATTAAATACATTTTTGATATATTATCTTTGCCTAGAGTTACTGCCAAATAGTTTCCCGGAATACGATCTTTCACCTGCCTAACGTGCACCTGTTGTACGGAGAATAAATCATCTAAGTAAATATTTCTCCGCTTGAAGTATTGGTAAATGGGAATTTTGATAAAGTCCCGGTCAGTAGTTAAAACACACACTCATCTCTGTCCATTAACGAAGTAGCTTGTTACCAACACTTGCCACAAGAGATATTTTTTCCCATAGAGCTGTTGAAAGACTTCAAACGGGATTTCCTTTGTCATTTTTTGAGCAGAGTCAACGTATCAGACATAATTCGGCGCTCATTGCGTCCGCTTGATTCGCATTCCCGCTGCACAATCAAGCGGCACAGGGGTACAAAATTATATGCGCGGAAGGGGACTGAGTTCTCCGCTTGCGAGACCCCAATCCCAAGTGAACCAAATCGAATCGCAGAGAGTGGAAACGAAACGAATGGAAATCGAATGAAAATGGGAATAAAACTCATTGCACGGCCACTTGAGACGCCTTGAAACGCCTTTGACGGCTGTCGGTCTGCTCTGCCAAGCTGCCATGCACTGCAAAAAAATTATATGGTATTGCAATCGCTTAAGAAATTTATAAGAATAATGGAACGATTTATTTATAAATCTGTTCAACAAATGATGATTAATTCTTACTTTTCAGAATAAGTTGCCTTGATTCCAGGCCTAATTCTCTCTTGCTTTGGGTTCCTTACAATTTCAGTGTAGCAAACACCTCCACATCCAATTTTTTCCTGCTCCCTCGCTGGAGTCGCTCCCCCACTTCCTTCTCTGATCCAATAACAAATCGATGGCGGCGATAATTTCCATACGCAGCTGCTGCCGCTGTCCTGCATCTATTTATCTTGCTACCCCTTTCCAGGTCCGATGCCCCACACTCCCGGATATAAGTACGTATATATATCTTTTCCTGCCTGCGTATTTTTGTATTAAGCCCTTGAGAGCGATATTGCGGCTCAAGTGCGAAAGCAGGGAAGCCTTAAGCTTTTCATTTTGCGAGCGGAAATAAAACATAAAAGTAACTCTTGGTTGTTTAATGATAAAGTTTGCCCCGTTCCTCCCCTTCGAGAGTGTGTTTGGCATTGTTCATTACCGCCACGCCCCTTGGTCCTTAGCCGCCCTTGGGCGCTGGTTTTTGCGTTTTTGCACGCTCAGCAAAAAAAAATAATACAGGAATGAACAACAAAGGAAATAAGGAGCGAAAAACAAAAACGGAACGGGAATTGTTGAAAGGGAAAAACGCATTAATTACGCTTTTTCAGCATAAAAAGCAGAAATCGAATCGAACGAATGTGCCCGGGGTGGTTCGGGTATTATTTTTATTGCCCGGCTTCCGAAGGATTCACTCCCAGGACATCCAGATCCATTTGGCCTGGTTTACCGCTCGATTATGCGCACTCTGTGGATAATTTCTGGGCGTTCCCGAAACTATCTCGAAACTCTGGCCAGCTGACACGCTCCATTGCAGAGGGCACCGAGGGAGGAAAGAGCCGGGACAGGCCGGAAGTGAATAAATGAAAATCGACAGTTTTCAAATTAACCGGTGCAATGACAAACGCCAGGGCAACGCGCAATCAACAAACTATCGAGCACAAATTGTCAAAAAAGAAATTGAAAGGGAACAGCCTCGAGATGAAAGAGGTCAACGCAGCCAAGCGAGGGCCGCAAAAAAGGCAACCGCAAAGATACGGGCACGAAGGACGGTGTATCCAGAAGATACAGATAGGAAGGTCACACCTGCTGCCAAAAAAGTAGATATCATCAAAAGGGGGTTTTTATACTTATTAGGAGTTATTTACTATCACTATCATTACCATTACATAATTTCTAATTGGGACTACATTTAATATAAAATAAATATTTTTAATATCTTTAATATTTTGTATTTATATTAGTTATTTTATAAGTAGTGTTCATTAAATATATATCGTAAAAAGATCTGTTATCTAAAAAGGATTTACCAATTAGCTTCCAAATTATATTAAAACATAAGCAGTGCTATGCAGTTAAAAGGAATAACTTTTCTTTCTCACAACTTAAAAGAGAAATAAAATATATTGAAAAGCGTGTTAGGATTAAGCTTAAGATAATAGAATATAAAATTATTAGATCAAGAATATCTTATACATTTTGTAGTAGTGTAAGTCAAAAAAATGTACATTAATTTATAACTATTTTAAATTTTTAGAGTTAGGAAGACAATTTACCGATAAAATCAAATGAAATAAAATCAAATCAAATTCAATATAAATATACGTTTTTTATAAGCTGATTTATGAACATAAGTAATAACGAAAACACAATTGTTTTTAAACTGAAATCTTTCCATCCCCTATTAAAGGGGTAATGTGATTGATTTCCTGCCCAATCCTTTTTAATCCTATTACCCTCACGTTCTTATTTCACATTTATTTACACAAGTAGAAAATATATTTTAAGGTAAATAAAATATTTATATTTTAAATCTACATGTCCTAATCCCTATTATTTTTTTACTAGCATTAGGATTGGTATTAATATATAAAAACAAAGTGCAAAGCCGGTTGACCTTGGTATTGAAAAAATAAATTTAGTTACGAGCTTATGCTGCTATTATTTTGGCCACAGCTGTCTGCCCGAAAAGTGGCGCTGCAACTGTCGCTAATTTGCTCCGATGAGGACTGAGCAGAGACCGTGGTTAGAGGGCTGGAAATAGAGGGGAAGGTTAAATACTGTTGCCAGGAAGTTGTTGAAAATCAAGCGAAACGAAATGACTTGGCCGGGCCGGTCGACCCCACCCCGCTCCTTCTCGAACACCCCTTGCGTATCTCCGAGGGCAGACCGCAGAGCTGCAGCGCAGGGCCGAAGGGCTGGGGGAGGGCTGCTCAAACAGTTGCTCCGGGCGGCGAGGGAAGTTGCAAGACTCATTAGCATTTTTTGCTGGCGGTTGGCGGCTTTTGTTATATGCATGTTTTTTCCTTCGTTTCTCCTTTTTTATTGATAATTTATGCAGTCGCACTTGTGGGTTGTAAATCGTTTGATAACACGCAAAACTTGCTAACGGAAAGTGCCAAAAAATGTGCCCGGAGGGTTAAAACGCACACACACATGCTGGCGGGCGGCTATGCAAATGAAATGTGTCTCAGCCAAAATTTGTGAGTTTGAATTTAACGATGGATGGTGTGCTATCTTATGGATGACTGAGCCGTCAAAGAAAACCATTATATTATCCTACACTGTCAAATAAATTATTTTTCTAGCAGTATATTCTTAGCAGGAAGAGGTTTTTTGCAGAAAAATGATCGAGTTCACTGATAAGCACTTTATTAACGGACTTAGTTTGCACATATTCCATTTATAAGAAGCATTTAAAAATGGTTTCAATTTGTTTTTATTATTATAACGAGATCTCAGCCGGAAATTTGAAACCCTTGATTAAGGCGAAAGGCTTATTATTAAATAAGGAAACATGCAGATGATCTTTATCTATTTTTTGGGTCATCTTTGCATTATTTTCTGCCGTTAGGGGTTTGTACAAAAGCCTGTCGAAATTGTCACGATGCGAATAAATGTGTGAGAGGTTCCGAGCCATCCAACCGTCCAACCATCCATATCCATCTATCCCATTATTCCCGTTTATCACCTTGTTTTCCCCGCACCACCATGTATTGTTTGTTGTCTTTTCCCACCATTCCGCAAACTGCGTTTGCCCATTGTTTGTGTTGCTGCTGTTATTGTTATTGCGCTCGTGTATTGTATTACCATATCTATTCGATCCCGTCACTACTTAAGTTCTATTGTAAGCCGCCTGGGTCACATGTGGGCCTCCCCTCGCTCTATCTTTCGCTGCACTGAGAACAAAAGGGGACTGTATATAAGCAACAGATTTAAAAAATACTAATACAGTTTCATTGTTCGATATCATAGGTTTACTTTTGCAGCATGAAATTCTTAAATAGGTTTCGAGTTTATTTTTATACCCTTGCAGGGTATTCTAATTTTAGTCAGAAGTTTGCAACGCAGTGAAGGAGACATTTTCGATCCCACAAAGTATATATATTTCTGGTCAGCATCAACAACCAAGTCGATCTAGCCACGACCTCAGTGCCTCAGCAATTTGAATGAAACTTTGCAGATCGGACAACTTTATCATATATATGGTATACATATATACATAGCTGCCATAGGGCAATCAAAACATTTGTAGGTAAAATATATTATACAGGTTTTATGTAATTACGGTTAGTTTTTCTTTTCAAGTTTATCAAATTGGAGTAATTCATAAGCTGTAAGGTTATCGGCGTGCCGAAGTTATCTTCCTTTCTTGGTTTAAATTTGGATTAACAAACCAATATTTTGGAATAAGTAACCTATTCGTGGGTACCCTTTTTCTCCAGTGCATCCGTGCATCCCTGTCCCACTTCCTTGGCCGCCTTTTGTTTGTGTGAATGTGACAGAATGGCCAGTGCCAGGGGCAAAAAGAAGGGACATCCAGTAATATATAGAGAATAGAAGCAAAGAGTAAGGAACCGGCGGAGGAGCTGCAGCCTAAGAAATTGCGAAACATGTCACAAACAAACGGCGGCGTTCACTAGAAAGGGACACAAAGAGATGCAAGAGAGACGAGATAAGGGCGGGAGGAGGGACAGTCGGCTGCACAAACAAAAGTGAAAAGTTGGATGCCGCAACTAAATTAAATATGTCCCACTGTGCCCCTATTTCCACAGTCTTTCGCAAAGTCTTGAGGTTTCATTTTCTGGTTCTCTTTGCCCAGAAGTTCTTGATAAATGTGTACTCCAAATACACACAAGTTTTTATTATATTTTTTGCACACCAAGGGTTCTTTATATACCTCAGGATATGCCTCAGGTAACAGGTATAAGGGATAAGTTGAGTGTAAACTAAAAGAATTCGCACATCAAGTTTTATTATTTCCGAGCTGAGCCGGAAAACTAGAATGACATCAAAGTAGAAGTGTAAAATTCTGATTAGTTTAGTTAAGTAGTTAATAGAATTATACGATTGTATAAAAAACCAAAGAGAATTGATGGAGAAATATAATATATATTTTCATGTTTAAATGTCAGATTCTGATTAGTTTAAGTTGCAATAATTACTTAAAAATAGGACATAATAGTGGTATCCACTAAAATAGGCCAAAACCAGAGGTCTCAGCACTTGCGACGCTAGTGGGGGAGTCTCCTGTCCCATAGCTAGTTGTTCATTAAAGTCCTGGCCAACGCCTCGATGGGCGTTGCTGGGTTGCACTGGCACGTGCCATAAATTCGGGTGTAAATGGAGCATGCCTCGGAGTGTATCCCGTATCCAGGCTGGCTTTGGCGTTATCTTACAATAAATTGCTGTCTTAGTTTTGTGGGCAGGAAGCAACCCCCAGAGGTCCGCGTCCGCCATTACGAGCTTTGCCGCCGCCCCTCTGCCCATCGAAAAATTAATATTAATTTGGAGTGTGTATTATTATATTACACGGCAACAGCAGCGAACGAAACTTTGACATGGACGTCTTATTAAATATGCACGAAGCCAAATCAAAAGTTTTTAGTGAGACGAACAGGGAGGGCAAACCTGAATGGCCTGACAGCCAGCCTTCATCCCCTTCGGCTCGGTTAAGGCCTGGCAAGGTTCGTTTGTTGGCTCTGCCTGTGTCAGCGCCCCTCCTCCGCCTCCTGGTTATAAAAAGTAATTAAATTTTTGGCTTCGCCTTGCTGTTGCCATTGGCAATATGCATTTCCACTGCTGCAGTTTCGGGACTTGTATAAAACGGTTGGGGAAGCCTCGGTTGCAATAAAGGAGCTAAGTTCAAAGCTGTTTTCTGGCAACGGCATTTATAATTACTGGATAAAAGATCCACGAGGAGTCGGGCACTGTTGGCTGTTGAGTACACTTTAATGGCGGCCGTGCTATTAGCAATTACATCAAGCAAAACCATTCTCTTGCAGGCAATTAATTAAAATTTAAACAAACTACTACTCATAATTAATGTTGAAATGCAAAAATCCCACAGTCAACAGTACTTCCATATACAACAAACAAATGTTATAATTGGTTTTTGCCAAGACTCAAGGTATCAAGTTTTAATTAAGAACTGCCTGCGGAAACCCAAGTCGTAATTTAGGGCCTCAGAAATTAAAAGCCTTCCCTAATCAAAGTGAATTGGGCTTGGGCATCGCCTGGCTGCCGAGGCGGACAGGAAATTGAAAATATTTGATTTTCGAAAATTCCCTGCAAGAATTTCAATCGATAGGTCTTTGATCTGGGGCTGCACCCGCGGCGCCTTCAGCTACCCTTCCCCGGACCATTCATAGCGATTGTTTGAATCTTTCATTAGACGCACCTAAGAAACTCCAGCCCGAGTCTCGCCCCGAATCGTGTTGCCTTTCATCTCCTGGCCGTTTGGCCAGAACAGCAGCGCGACCTGGCCATGCCCACATGCTATCGAGCTATCGTACACTGGGAGAAACCCATGGCACACCAATATAAACTCAAATCTTTGTGTTGAAAGCTTAGAGTTATAGTGAAACAGTGAAGGATGTTGAAAGCTAAAAGTAATAAATTAAGATCTAAATTGCATCCAAAATACTAAAAATGAATGCCATTCTCCTCAGTGCTTTGTCGTGCTATCATGCTGCCCTGATGCCTAATTGCCATGGCATTCTGGGCGCAGCCTGAGCATCGGGATCTATACTTTTCGGGCAAGGCAACGGGAGCCCCGAAAGGCCGAATTACGAAATGTTTTTGCCTCAAGGCGAGGCTCAGGCCACGGACAAGGTGTTTACACCGCATGAATCCCTCCGATGCTCCCTCCCTTCCCGGTATCTCCAGGGCACGGCACAAAACTACTCTCACAACTGAGACCCAATGAGAATGGCAATTACGTGAACGAAAGTTGGCCAAAGGCACAGCACTCTCCTCCGTCCTAGACCCGGGCCGGGCCATTGGCAGGCGTTTAAAATATTTGAACAGACGGCAGACAATTGAACACGGTCCGGGCAACATACGGACAAGCGGAAACCCATGGACACTCCAGGACAGGGACGGACAGGAAGCGGCGGGGGGCAGGTGCAGCTCGCACAGCAACAACTACAACTATGGGAACTACCGGCCAGACAGGCAGCACATACAAATTTATAGAATATTTACGTGTGCCAGAAACCTTTTACCTGCCACCCTCACCGCTGCCTCCACCATTCGGATCCTAGTTGGCCACGTTTGAGATTGTCAGGCGGCGGCAGTTGCCAAAAAAGAGGTCCACGTAAACTGCGAAATTCACGAGCGGTGGCTTATTTTGGGGGACTTTACGGAGTCGGTGTGTGTGACCTTTCCGCAGACTGTCTTAATGCCCTTCGCAGTGGTTATACTGCTGGACGCTGGACGGTCTTAAAGTTCCTGGAAATACATAACATACTTCTCGAAATTCGAACCATGTTAATAGATCGCTTAACAGAGGGAGCTAGGTCAACGAAGCGAGTCCAAAAGATTCGAATTAGAAGAATAATTGTCAAAGGCGACAAAACTCGCTGAAGCTATCCCACTATAAATGGAATATTTAATCTTGGCCGGATATTAAGTAGGCTCGCTTAAATCTGTTTCGCTTCACTACGCTGCAATTTCAAACGAAGAAATTTTTAAGTTTCCCCCTGAATCTTTAGATCTTTCATGCATGTGCGAAATTCCGCCCAGAAAGTCTGCCTCTAATTAAGTGAATTCACTTTGGCAAGTTGTAATTTTATGCAGAATTGCCGAGAAATGCGGCTCTTCAGAAACCCTCAAAAGATCGCTCGTTCTGGACTGAAACCAACCCCGGGCGGCCAGTAAATGGGAAAGTCGACCCGAGTTAACAGCAGGTGGCTGACGGGATGACGGGACGACTGCCTGGCTGGCTGCCGTTTCCCCCGGGCCAAAGTTATCCGAAATTGAAGCTAAAAGTTATCTGTCTGCCAGAGCACAACCCCCCAGTTCGCCTGAGTGGCTAAATTCATTTGGCAGCCAAATGCAAATTATTACAACTTACTTTGCTTTTTATTTTGGTTCTTGGCAGGGAGGGCGGAGGGAGAGTCGGAGAATTATTTACTCGAATGGAGGCGGATGCCAGGCACAAGTTCCGTTGCCGTCCGAAGCCGAGGGGTTGCTCCCAAGTTTTCCGTTTCAGTTTGCGGCCCAACTTTTCACGTGTGAGAAGGGAAAGCTGTGGAAAAAGGGCTGAGCAACTTCGACTTCCGTACGGAGTCGCTTATGATTTGCTTTTAGCAGGGCGCTCCAGATAAAGATATCGGGCCGGCTTCCTGTGCTCCGTCTTATAAATCATGCAAGGGGTTGGCAGTGGCGATAAGGAATCTCTCCGTTCGAGAGTCTCTTGTGCATTTTCTCAGGCCCTCATCCTCGCCCTCGCCATCGCAGTTGTCATGTAAATCAATGCAACTGGCGCGCATCGCTTCCAAAAATCATTTCCATAACCGTAGACACCCTTCCCCGTCTCTCCGGTTCACTCGGGCGGCCTGCATTTTGCGCTTAAATAAAACCAATTGAAGCGTAAATCTTTCACGTCGTTTCTGCAGTCGATAACGAATCGAATAATGAGTCAGAGCGAGGCAACGGAAAAAGGGGGCTCGGAGGAAAACGGGGTCGGAGGAGGGAAATGGAAAATGTTGTAAGGAAAAAGGGAAAAGCGGGAGGGCTGGGGCAAAACCAGAGCCAAAAGGCGAGAAAAAAGGAATGAGGGAAGTGGGCAGGAGAAAACGTGCCCACGTTAGCAACACTGAGAAACACATCTTTCGGTGGTTGAGATTATTATTAGATTAGATCGTGGATATAGGGTGATCCTTACATAAATATTGTGCCACGAAAATTAGGGGGAAAGTCATTAGGAAAATCAAAAGTCCTTAGGAGAAATAATTCGGAGAAATTGTCCTTAAATTGATATATTAAGGGAATTTACGCAAACTGAACTTGCACTACATTTGATGTTGAATAAGTAATTCTAATAATGTTGGAAATAAGTAAAACAATAAACAATAGACTTGCTAGATATCTGGTACATATATTTAATGTATAGCTTTAATTACATTTAAATAGAGGTAGGGTTCCTAAGACAGACAAGTTTCTTATCTAGAAATTTGTCACTCATAAACCAAACAATGTAATATGCAAAGAATTTTACAAACAACCTTTATTACCCATATTTTATTGTTACAATAAAGAATTTATATGTACGGCTAGGAGGAGGAGCCATATGTATTAAAAGTAGCCTCCAGAAACAAGAAATCCTGTTTGACAGTGTAAATCGAGACTTCCACAAAAGAGCCTACCAAAGGGCCATCCAAATCCCCCCTCAAAGGCAGGTCCAATTCCACATTTTAACAGGGGATCGGGAATTGAAAATGAGGCGACTTAAGTTCCCTTCGAAAGAGCATCGGAATCGTCGTATTAATTTCCATGTGGTCGCCGTCTAGTTTTACGGCTTTGGCTTAAATCGAACGCATCGGGGCCTGTCCCTTCGATTCCAGCCTGCCCGTTGGCTTGTATTTCAATTAAATCGCTTCGAAAAAGGCAAAATAAAAACGTAACCTGAAACGCGGCACATTTTATTGATAGGCCTGCCGGGGCAACGTGCCAGACGTGTAATTGATGTGCGCGATTTAAGCGCAATTGATAAGCGACCGGAGTCCGGAGGCCGGACCTGAATCGGAGATCGGGGCATAAAACAGAGTCCCATCCCTCCTCCTGGCCTCTTGGCCGGTCTGGCTGTCCATTAAAAAGTCAGCAACTGTAGCTAATTAAAGCGACGTCTGAGCGGGCCGAGAGCTAAACTCGAATCAAATTTGGCGCATATCAAATTATGAACACAGCTGGCAGCAATTGCCGGCAGAGCGACAACCTGACGCATATGGATGGCCCATCATCCCAGAGTCTCGTCCGAACAGTGAACTCTCGATAGGGGAGGCTAATTACGTCCCGGGGTGCAAATGTTATAAAACAAAATTAAGGAAGTCAGTAAAAATTGAGCCCTTATCTGGTTTCCATTCCAATCTGTTTCGGTGAAGTTTTATATTTCCTTGTCGGTTTTTTAGCAACTTAAGAGGTTTATGGCCTGAATTTACTCATATTCATGTAATCCCTAGCTTTAAATTATTGTTCTTACTACAAATTAAGTTTTTACTAAGTTGTGTAAATAAATATAAATAAGAGGTACTGCTTATTTTAAGCTAAAATTTGTATGATACAAAATTAAATTTCTGTTGGTCAAATAAACAATTAAACAAAATGGACCACAATAAAATTCTTTAAATTATTTGAAATGTCTAAGAGAACCGACAAGTCAGCTTAGAGCTCTATAAATCCCTTATGGTTGAAAGACCATTTTAATATATACTGAGTGCTCCCTGTAATGTTATGCATAGAAAGTGGTTAGTGTTAACGAAACACAGCCATATGCGTGGTTGGTAGAATAATGAATAACCTCCGGGGAATCGTCATCAGCCATCCGCGTTCATCGCAGCCCCGGGATTCTTCACAGGCCCTGGCACTATGTCATTTCCTCTCCTTGCCTAATTTTGAAGCGTTTCCGTTTAATTACGAAATTCGCTTTGGAATCAAAATAGATGTGGGAAGGGTCAGTAAAAAAGAGGGTTCTACCTCGCCGGGTTCGGGTTCATGTTCGTCCAATACATTTCCATATGCACGTATTTGCTTAGTAAATTCTGTTTTCCTAGGCACGTCCCTCCGGCCCTGCCCGCTGCCACTTGAATGGACCTTCGTTTGCTCTTATCGATGTTTGTCTAGTTTATGTACCGCGTTCTTGTTGTTTTTGGCCCTCTTCGTCTTCCACAGCGTTTTGTTTGCCTGCAACACGTAAGTAGGGCCAAGAGCGGTGGACGAGGAGGCTGAAGTCAAGCTGAGCTCAGAGATAGAGGAAAAAATCAACAACAAAAAAGCGAATGCGACACGACCACGACTCAAATTTCCATAGACACTCACCGTGGTCCGAGATGCAAGGAACAGGGTTTGATACGCGACGGAATACCCGTGACGAAATAGTAGTATTAATCCCAGCGAGAGATGATATATGGCCCGGGTGTTCGATTGCAGCCAAGAAACGCAGAAACGAGGCTTAAAATGGAAAGTGAGTAAAACGATGGGACGGACAGCTGTGGCCGGATAATCAGGTTGGGAAACACTGCTGGGGATTAACTGAATGGAATCGATACTGAAACAAGAGGCTATTTTGAAACAGCAACTGTAAAAACTATATGGAAAAACTTATCCCAAGTCATTCGTGAGGTTTTCAGCTGAGCTTGCTTAACAGATACCATGACAAAAGCAGACACCCAAGAGATAGAACATGAGATTGTGGCTATTTAAGGCCCGCATGAATGCATATTTGCCAGAAACATTCCTTAAACACTTCTTAAATGGTCACTAAACTAAGCCAAAACTGTTCGGCGGCGGCGAGGCCAGCCAAATGTGGCGGGCCCCATTGCGGATCTTATCTGCAGGCCCTTAGCAAAAACATGGAACATTCTCGAGTGCGCTTATCGCGCTCCTTGGCCCCTCAACTTTGGTCATTCCACTGTGCCGCAGCGCAAAAGTTTCCAGGGGGGAAAATACAGGAAGGGGGCTTGAAAACTCCAGTGGAGGCAAATGCCTAATAGACATTAGTCCAAAAACCTGCTGACTGCTGACTCGGTTGGCTATGGTTTTGGCCATGGCATGAGTTGGGAGAGTCCGTCGCTATCCTTGGCTTCAATGTGCAGCAACTTTAACATTGTTTTTATACCCTTTCTGGGACTTTCCCTCAGGAGTCTGATCGTCCTTCTTTAACTTTATTCCCAAATATCTTGATTGATTATATTTTAGAACTAAGAGCCGGAATGTACTATTTCTAAGGTTTTAGATGCGTTAAACTTGAGTCCAGAACATGAATGAACAAATATTATTTTTTGTACTTTTAAGTTTAAAAATCTCGAAAACCTGACGAATTTGAGTTCACCGCATCGAAAACCTTTGGAAATGTATATTCCTTTTCTTAGTCCTGAGATTTTTTAAAATTTGGTGTCTTGGGTTATCATTAGTCCTTTAAATTCTGACTATAAATTATAAATGTAATTATAAATAGTAATATTATGATTAAAAATGTCAATATTCCTACACTTTACATGTATATTACGACTTTTGATCACACCTACATCATGTTAGAATATATTAAAAGGCTTGAAAGTTATTAATCGAACAATATTATTAATATGCTGATGAACAACTCACATATTGAGTTCCTTTCCGTTTAAAAATATATTTATTAAAATTAAAGTAACAAAAATTAATTTAGATTTTCTTACTTACTTCCTGAAGTTTGAGAAAGAGAGTTATAGTAATAAACTCACAAAAACCCCCTACATTTGTACCAAAATGTGTGATTCTTTTCTGACCATTAATCCCAGAGTATTAAAGGACTCGGTCAGCCATTAAAAGTCTGCCTCTCTCCCTCGCCGTGGCCGACGTGTTTCTGGTGTTGCATTACAAGTGGAAATTTTCAGTTTTGCAGCAATTTTGTTTAATTTCTTTTCGGCTGCCGCACGCCTCGAACATAACGAGCGTGGTTAATTGCAGCCGTGTACATACATACGGACGATGTCGCTGTCCTCACAAGAGGGAGACACGTAAAGTCTGCCCCCTGGGCCACCACCTCCGCCACCGAGCCCGTCTGCGACCCGATCTCCCTTCACCCCCGACCCGCTCACGAGCTGTTGTTGTGGTGGCGGTCCCGCGTTTTGTTCGAGTCTGTGGCAAATGTGTCATTAGGCATGTTTCATGACCCTTTGTCATGCACAAATAATTATAATTTAATACACTTGCCAGCAGGTTGTGGAACCACGAGGGGTGGTGAGGCGGCTAGCGGAGGGCAGGAGTTGAGATTTTGGAATGGAACTCATTTTTCTAAAATACCCTTAGATGGTAATCTTAATTGGTTCGAAGGGAAAATTGTGGGGAATGGGCACATCAAAAGAAACAGTGTAAATCGTAAAAAAATGTAATGGAAAAATGCATTTACTCAAGTGTAATTGATTGGTGGAATATAATGCTAAGATTGCTTAAACATGTATCACATATTTTTATTTATACACATTGATACATATTGACTCGATTTATATTGATTTATATTTCATTATAAAAAAAGACCGAAACTAATCAAAACTGATCAGATGGGATTTGACAATCCACCAAGCCACAGCATCCAGCATCAAAGAGATTTTCCCTCGTCCATAGTTGGTTGGCGTATTCCCCATCGCATTCCTTCGGCTGACGCACTGTGTTTTACTTTACTTTGTGCCACATAATTGCCAACAATTTGCTGAAGTTGCAGCCACGAGTGCCGCTCCGCCTGGCAATTACGGCGGGCGCAGGATGTGTTTTAGGGTCGCCCTGGCCCCCGGATACCAAAGTACGGGAATACTGAACCACTGAAATACGAGATATCCCGCGCAGCCCCATTTCAGGCCCGTCTTGTCGCATCTAATTTGCACAGCTCGCGGCTAAATATGAAAAGTTTGTCTTGGCTAATTTGCTTTATGGCATTTTAATTGTATTTGCCCAGTCTGGGAAACTGCTGACTGCCGGCTGCTGATTGCCTTGCCGAGCTGGCTGCTGAAAATTTAATGAGCTTATGAATTTCAAATGGATGTTTGCCCACCCAGTGCACCTGCGCGGAGTCCTGCTCCTTGCCAGATGGAGATAGTTACGCGCCTTTGTCGCCGATAACCGCATTAGGCAATTATCGATAATTCATGGAAGTATCTATGGAAGTAGTAATTGGGGCTCGCATCGCATGTGTGCGGATGTCTGGTCCCGCGGTGAATACCGCGTCTGCCTCCCCTTCCGAGTGCTGAAAACGCAAATGAGCACAGCAGGGCCCGCAGAGTGCAAATATAATTCTTATAAATAGACAACAACAGCGGCCCTTGTCGACAGTTGGCAATCATCATCGTCAACCAACTAAGCAAACAAAAACAAGAGCCGAGGAGAGAGGCCAACTAACTTGGTCGAAGCCCACGATACCCTCGGGTATTTAGGGGAAACTTGAAGAGAACTTGGTGGGTTCACCAAGAGCAGCTATTTAAATGCATAAGTATCTTGGTTTTTATGTGGCCTTAAATTTTAAATAATAAAATGTTCTAAGTTATTTATATTTTAATTATTTTAAAACTTACACCATGACTTAGTGCCATTGTTAATAAATGATTACGATCTATTTAATAAAATTGTTAAAAAATTCAGATGTATATTCTGCATGATATTTAACTAAATGCACGGAAGCATAATGGGTTATTTATTATTTATTGCTCAAGGGAAATTGTAAATCATGACAACATATTGCACTAAAAACCATCAAGCCATCTTAACAGCTAAAATTCCCTATAATTAAATCGAAACTCCTCGCATCCCGATCGACATCAACTATAGAATTGGCCGCCATTGACATACGAGGGTCGTTTGATAAGTCCGTGACTTTTTGTATTTGCCGCGCACTTGCTC